>LUCH01003818.1:5401-39336 GCA_013368495.1 Paragonimus heterotremus
GGTTAAGCCATGTACTGAAGATGTCAGCTAGTTGCCTGTCACATTGAGTACTCTTTGCCGACGCCTCGACCGATTTGCGTAAGGTGCGAGGTAGGCAGATGATGACCTGACGTAGACAAATGAAATCGTTCACGAAGATTTTGGTCACTGTAGGTCGGGCTGGAGCCCTAACGACTCACAAAGTCGGTGACTTGAGACGTTAGGTGAGATGGCGGCTAACCGAGCTCAAATGCGTGAATGTTGTCGTTGTTTGTCCGAGTTGTCTGTGAAGTGAGTGCACTTAATGACGCGGGGTAGTGAAAGCTGTGAGGAAGCTGTCTTGCTGATGACACCTTATTTTCACTCACAGCTCGTTTGTTTGTTTACAAGGTGTAGGCGCCTTGATGTATGTTTGAATATAGACATAGCTATTTTTAGTAGCTATTTCCATTCCCCTCCCATTTTTCCTTTCTCTCTTCCTAAACAGGATTTGTTTCTTCTTCTTCTCCGTGGTTGTGTAGCAGTTAAGCATCAGTGTGAACCACTGATGTATTGCCGTCTATGATGATGATGATGATGTCAAGCAGGAGGTTTGTCGAGCAAGCTCGCCCCTTCCCTAATCCGTGCTGTCTCTCACTGAGGTTCGAGAGTTGGTCCAAGCGCCTCTGAAGACGGCGGGCTGTTAGCTACTCCATCACTTAGCCAACAACGCAGGCTGAACACACCGGTCGGTGGTGGACAGCTACCGGCTGTCCTTCTCCATTGTACGTAGGCGCAACCACTGTTCGTTTCTAATCCGCTGGCAGTTTGCCTTCATTTAGAGACCGTTGATACTGATTCGTCAGGGGCAGGGATAATTCCACCACCAGTTCATGTAGCAACAAAGAGTGGATGTTGTCTGGGTCGGGAGATTTATTGACGTCAGTCAACCTCAGTTCATGTTCCACCTCATCAACGCTAAATAACATTTCGACAAGGTATGGTCCTACACCGCCGAGCAAAACAGACCGCGTATTATCCTGGAAATAGACCGAAGCCTAACGCTGAGCCATTGGTTGAACCTTGTTCAGGTCCGCAACAACCTCGTTTTTATGTTGATCCTTAAATGCCGTGATTTCCGCTCTGATACTGGTCTGTCGATGGATGTACGCCGAGAGCCTCATGGGCGCTGCTGCCGATTCTACAGCCCGTCTTTCCTCGTACTGCTGACGCTTCTTGGCTTCATGGTATTACATTCATTCATTCCGTGTTTTCCGGTACGCATCGTAGAAGCCATTACTAGTCCGGTAGCTCATCCGCTGCCGGTGTCTGTGTCTGAGGATGGCACACGAATTAAGATCGAACCATGGTGGCCGTCATTGAAAACAGGGTGTAACCCTGCTCTTGGGGGTTACAGAATAAAATACTAATCCAACAATTTCTCACTAATTGGGAATCTAATTACAATTTGAAACGGTCCCTAGAACAGCAGCTAACGATCTCTAATGAAAGGTCGCTCCAGTGGTTGATAACCTTGTACGAGAAGAACTGTTGCGTAAAGATAGTCCTGGATCGAAGCTTATAGAGCTGCTTGCCGTGGCCCCTTCGACTGCTACTAGCTACTTCGGTGAAAAATTGCTGCACAAGTCCTGCGCTAACAAAGCGTGTAAGGATTAAGTCACCGCGGAGTCTTCAAAACTCAAATGGATAAAGACCAAAAATTCCAAGACGAGATTCGCAGGGGAAATGCCGCAAGCCAGTGGCCATTTTGGTGGTCACTCGCTAAACACGTTCGATGGCAAGTGTATCCTCCTTCCTTGCAGTGTTTACGACTTGATCAGCACACTCAAGCAGTAGTTTTATACAGACTTGGTAAAGCGTTTGAAAGGCTTACCTGTTTATGAGGAGAAAGTCTTCATCCCAAGGGTCCCAAATCCCTTTGTCAAGGCAGTTTGGTGGTGATAAGAGAAAGACAAATCAGACGACGGACAAACCCCTAGGTCTTCTTCGGGATCAACTTTGCCTATATCTATTACACTTCGTGCGCCGTGTATCATGAATAGGTCTCCAGAATCTCCTGCAAGAGACATATGTGCACACTTACAGTCGTTCAAAAGGAGACTCCAGTCATCCGATCAGCACTTAATACGGTCAAGGTCAGTCTGCAGTGCACTGGAATCATAAGCATTCCAGATTTTTAACTCATCAGCATAAAGGAGAGAGTTTCTAGAAATAAGGTCGGGAAGGTCATTGATCAGAAACAGCAGCTACCAAGTACGAATCCTTGAGGAACTCCAGCGGAGATTGGGGCGAAAAAAATAGAAATAAGGTCCGATCCGTTTTTACTCCTAATATCCTGTCAGCAAGGAAGGATGTAGTCCAGAGGAGAACCTCTCCTTGGATGCCATAGACTTCTAGTTTATTTGTAAGAGGACCGTGTGGGACATGGTCAAAGGCTTTGGCAAAGTCGAAAAAGATAGCACCCGAGATGTGGTCATTGTCTTTGGCCTACGTCTGGCTATTATTGAAGATTAACATGTTGGTTATGCATGGCCGATCGGTGAGAAAGCCACGCTGAGTAGAAGAGAAGGGTTTAGTTGGGAAGAAATGCTTACGGATTGCTCGTTGTGACAGACGCTTCAATAAACTACACGAGATGCTAGTGAGGCTGATTGAACGATAACCAGCAGAGGAGTGACGATCGCCTGTCTTACATACAGGTGTGACATCCTTTTTCCATGCCTCCGAAAGAATGCCGGTCCGAGGTGTCCTTTTAGACAGGTTATGGAGGAACGCCGTCAAACCGAAATGGCAAAGCACAATCGGAGACAGGTTCTTATCAAATTTCTTCTTCTGTGATAAGTTTTTTTGCTCACCTAAAGATTCCCGTAGTTCTGTTGAATTCAAACGTGTGTGTTAACGAGTTATTCACTCCTAGCGCAGACCCTCTGGAACTTGTGACCTTTCAACATTGCCCTTCTTATCTTTTTCATCACGGTCGTTCAGATCTGTCATTTTGAGCTCGCTTTCTCCGCCCTTATTGCCATGCATGTTTGTCTTAGGTTGATCGTACCAATTTGCCTGTAATAGCAAAAGAGATATGAGCAAACTGTTTGCATTCAAGACTTCTTCTGCTTCGTTATTTTTAAACATGCCACTTAGCGTTTTCAAATAAATGTAGCTTCAATATCGACTTCCTGTGTACTACTGTCAATAATGACGAATGTGCTGGCAGCGATTCGAATGAAGACACTATGGTTTAGTGGCAACGACTATCACTTAAAAAACAAGCGGAAGCTGTAGTTCCGCTTATCTTGATTGCGCTTGTCAGTATTCAGACTGTTTAATAGCATTCAGTCCATATGCGATAAAGCACGTCGTGTGGCTGCCAACGCATGAGAGTGGGTCTGGTGACAGCTTTGTAAATATCTCCCAACCAGTCTACAATGTGCCAACGTTGTTTGCAGGTCTGTTTTATGTGTAATGATATGCTGTAATCCTGCCCACGGGACTTGTTTAAGAGTCTCGTTTGTGTGACTCAGATAAGAGCAGGTAAAATATATCACCAGACTGGAGGCAGAAGCTGGTAATATGGCGTCATAACATGTATTACATCGCTTTGAGATTTGTCCAAAGTTTACTCTTTCGGGTCTTCATCGTGGAGACTATCCTAATATTTGATAAGCAAAGTCGTCTTGGTGACTTCCACTTGACCTTGCTATGAACTGAATCTCTAGTCCACACCTCTCTTGATCCCAATCGTTACGATATTGTCTAGACAATTGAGGTCGTTTGCAGATGAAGTTGTGTCAACAGCCACATTGCTGATTAAAACGAAGTTACTAGGGCAAAATAGTCAAAATCTGATATCTGGTACTTTTCCAGTGAATATTCTATAGACAGCTAGTAAATACTTCTTGACAGCACAAATGTACGGTTATAATTATCCTCCTTTCTTGATGACTATTCTTAGCGGCAGTTATCAGTTTAAGAAACTGCGTGACCTCGAATGGAAATAGGATCCATACTCTTTCAACGACCATCAACTTAACTGGCAGTGCATCTGAAGCTGACCAATAGTATTCTATTTCTCTCGAGTTCTTTTCCAAATCTGAGATACGTCGAGGTTGCAATCAACCGCTTGATACTCCCAATGGTCCCAGTTCGTATTCGAGTTCCTTAGCTCAACTTTGAGGAAGAACAAACAGTGACCCTTTCCTAGATTAGCCATAGAAAAGCTACCCGCATCCACTGAACAGGCTTGCTCCCAACTTACGAATTCCTAACATAACCTTGGCTCTGGTCTAGGTTACATTTAGGCAAAGAGAGAACGAAGCGTGGATGCTATCCGACCTATGTACTCAGGGTTTCAGTTGCACTATATCAATTAACCAACGTTACAAAAGTGCAATAGCTCTTTCAAGAGAGGTGACCATGAAACAACAATCAAATGAAAAGCACAAAGTGAAGCGGTATGCAAACTCTCGAAAATATACTAGCTTCCTTTTTCCTGATCTCTTACGCTAGATTTGATTGCACTTAAAAAAAACTTATTTGCGTTGGGAAATCTTAGTCTGTGGCAGCAACCATCGACACGACCGGTGTACAGAGTCAGAAATACAATGAGTGGCTCGACGACAACGATGCGGTTACTTGAAACCTGATACAAAAGAAGACTGAAGGATCACGCGCATACACTCATCTACATTTGATTACGAATCATGCTCAGGTTTGCCGATCGTTCCAACATGAGACACAATATGTGTCCCGTTAACTTCAGTCGATGAACCCACGATTAGAACTTTATTTTAAGTCGAAACCACAGAACACAATAAACTTGTTGGTCCATACGGCTGCCCTTGAAAGCATGGTCAGAGTTCACATCTCTACCGTGGCACGGATAAGTAATAGTTACCAAATCGAGGGCTGACTGCTGCAGAAGAAATCTCTGTACGTCTATTTGGTGTTCCAACGAAAACCCCAAGTGTTGACTTCCTTCCTTTCATTTTTAGGGTAGCTGAAGTAAACGACCAAGTGTTACCGAATGACCCTCCATCAGCATAGCCTAATCCAACTCTAATTGGTTGGAAAAATTGAAACACGGGCTAATCGTTTCCCTGTCCTTTAATTTTTCCTGAGCCAAAACTGATAGTTTTATTTTAGTCAAACGAAACTGTGTAACTGTTGATGAGGATCACCATAATCATGATAATGACAATTGTACCTGTTTCGCTTTAATATTTAAAACCCATTGATTCCTCCTAAACCCTAACACTTTTCCAGGTACGAGATTTGCTTGGAAAAGATCAAACAGCAAGCTTGGATGTGAAAGAAAGGCCGGATATAGGGGTATATGTGAAGGATCTGTCCTCGTTTGTGGTGCACTCACCAAACGAAATGGACAAACTTATGTCTTTCGGAAATCGAAATCGTGAGTGCCTTTTAACTGCCTTTCTGAATATACATCACGCAACAGCTGACCAGTTGGTGATACAGTTTGTCTGTTGCCATTTACTTAATGATAAAAATGTCTGCTGTTTCTTTAAATTCTGTCGTTTCACAAACCAACTGATATAGCATCTCACCATATTTGCTACTCATGAGTAGTCAAGCCGATTCGCTTAAATGAGTTGTGAAGAATCTAGGTTTCGTCTCGTTTTGACTCGTCGATAAATTACTTATTCACAATTCTGTTCTGAATTAATACTTGACATGGCTACCCAGCGTTAAAGTGAAGGAAACTTACAACCTTTGACTGTCCGTTGTTTGGTGAACATTTTCGCACAATCCTACGATGAAGCTGATAAAAGGCAAGTAACTGGAACTAGGATGTTTCTTCAACAACCTATGTTTCAGTTTGATGCATAATGAGTCAAATTTCGGTATTAGTCAAGGGAACAATGGGCAAAAGATTCAGGCAGTGTATCTGAGTTCATCAATTATTAACAGCATATACACTATCGAACAGTTCCGTATTGTCAGTAGGAGGTCCGTCCACAACTTGGGTCTTAAAAATGACTCGCAAGGCTTGTTCTCCTGAATTGTAACTATGGAAGGTGCCGTGGTAACGGCTCCTTTCGGGACCTTTTTGAAGCATTCGCTGGGAGACTTGAACCTATTGGCTAATGTACGAGTGAATACATTTCGAAGAAATGACGGTTAGTCGGAGTCATCATTATTGTCGTCTAACTGAGATGCTCGTGAGCCTGGGACAAGAAGTGTAACATAACAGTGAAACTTTCAGCAAAGCTACTATGAACTAAGTCGACACTTTTCATCGCAAAGTTATAGCCTCGATCTCATAGGAAGTTATATCCATCGAAAGTTTGTCAGTGCCTCCTTACCTGTATCGACAAATTCACTGCGTGGCTAGACGTTTCCTGATTAACAGCAACACCATCCCACAAACTCTGTCGCCCATATTGAAAGTTGGATGGATTTCACGTTTTGGCATACCATTCAATAGCAGGTCCCAATTCGAGTCATATTCATTGGAGCAACGCACATGCCTCTTCGGAACTATGCGTTTCTTTACCACGGCGTGCCGTCCATAGTTCAACGGAATGGTTGAAAGATTTCACCGGACGTCGAAAGCCGCTCTGATCACCGAACTGTAACCAACCGTGTCGTTTGATCAACCCCCGCCTAAGTTTCTTGGATTACGCAACTCTCTGTTCCTGCCCTTTAGCGCAACGTACCTGCTACACTAGCTTGCGTTTACCTGGACAGTTACTAACCCCTTCTTGTGAAACGGTCTTTATTGACCCAGCGAACTACTTAAGTGGCTGGAGGCATTTGATATCCAAATTAACTTGTCAGCCACTACAATTTCAAAATAAACTCACCAGTTATTCCAACAGATGAACTGCTTTTCAGATGTATTCATCCGCTGTACTAAGCTCCTCAAATGCATTTAACCAGTTTACGAAGATCCCATCGTGTTTTAAAGCGCTCTGTCGAATATTACTGTTAAACATCGATGCACCAGCCAATAACTTATCGGTCGGTCGTCTCATGACGGCTCGACTACTGGAGAAATTTACTGGAAGTGACCCGAACATGACACCTTGAACAGGTTCATACAGGACTAAATCCGACTGATCAGTGCGTTTGCCATTTCGGCCTTTGACAACTCTCTTGCCATAGCCTCACAACTGGCGGGATGCTATGTAGCCGTTATTTCACTGTCTCACTTGGTACATCACGTGTCACACAGTTCAATGCAAGAGAGTCCCGTGCCCTCACCTGTACATGCGCGCGAACACAATCGGTCGTATAACACTTTTCCTCATCTAGAAACACACGCGCTCGCGGCCACCACTAAGACGCCCTTTAAATTGAATTGATTCAGCTGGAAGTACTTCGATGTGATCAGAAGAAAGACACATAAAACGCATTAGGACTGGGGTCAGAACAACAGTTACAATGCATCAATAATGATCAGTGGGGAATTTGGTTAATCTTAAGTTGAACATCATTCACAGTTGATTGCAGCCTTCGCATCCAAGTAGACTTCCCTGTTTCGAAGGAAGCACTAGCATCGAGTTCCGATGTTGGTATCACAACTGACACGGACGCAAGTATAGACCACTCGACAAGGTCCGGACAAACCCTACCGAAATAAGTTTGTACACCATTCTTCACCGTGGCGAACGATAACGGCCGACCAGTATGTGACAGGACACTTTACACGCTCCGTCTCCGGACTTTTCTGGGACAACAATTCCTTTATTATAAGGTTATCAATCAATGGGGAAAAAAACCTAATTCTGTAGTCATTAGCTGCGCTTCTGAAGGTCGTTTCAAAGCGCCGATAGGCTCTCACTTACTGAAAATACAGACTTGTAAGTTTATTCCGTTCTTGCTAATTGCTGTAATCTCCAGGAGCAGTGCCACACCCTATTTTTATAATTGGCTTTCAGGCCAACAGACTCCTGCTTGATATCGAGTAAGACAAACCTACTGGATCTAGGCACTTTGGGTTTTTGGCTTCCAACCCATGTATTAATCTATGAATCACTGAAATTCCTGGATAACGAAGAGCCAAATACTGATTAGCTTCTTTAATTGGCTATCGTTGAAATATCGTTATGTGTTAGTGAGTACTAAACCCATCACAGATAGTAGTTCCACACTATATATCTGAACCGGGGGACAATTCACTTAGCAGCTAAACGGCTAGATCAGAGAATAATCTAGCGTCAACAGTAGATCCCCAGATTTAAGTTGTATGCATGGGTGCTGTCTATTGTTTACGTTGACAATTATCCACAAAATGGCAAATTAATAAGTAACTACAAATGTCGTGAAAACAAGGCAGCGAACAAGGTCTATTTTCCGCTTCTGACTACCAGATAAGTTACGACTTAATAAATATGAAATCAATAACCAGGATAAACAGCAAAATTGGCCAACATGGGTTGTCTGCAAGTAGTTAACCAATCATTGTTCCAAATTGTGTAGTTGATCGATTGCGAACCAGGATAAGTGAAGTTTGCGCACGAACTACTGAAAGCACAGAATGAGTTATGTAACGGATACTAGCAGACTTGGCAGCGGTCAGCATTCCGAATGTCACCTTTTTTTCTGGTAGACAGTCTGAAAAGCATCTGTCTTACTGACAGAATGATTAAAGTCGATCAAATGAGCAACAGTTGCGCTTGAATCCGTTTTAGTCACATCACTGTTCAGCCACGCAGGATGATGTCCATGTACTCTGTCAAACAATCGACTTGTAGTACGACCTATGTATGACGTTCCAGACGAGCAATCGAGTGAGTGCACATAGCGGCGGGTTGCAGAACATAATAGTGGCATAATAACAGGTGTTGAATGGAAACTCACGCAAAATTGAGCGGCAGAATAGGTTGTTTCGACTGATGTTGTGAGCATTTTTGCGACATCCTCAGTCATAGGGTCTCCCTTTAAAGGGAGATTAGTAAATGCGAATTTTCTATTTACAGCGGGTGAATTGAATTCCAACCTGACCATCTTCACTGCCTTCTGAATACAACTCACTTAGTAACCATTCTGTATAAACACATCTTATAAAAACTCCAACCCGGCTTGTAAAGTACCAGGGGTGCATATCTTGAACGTCCTTCACACTGGACATCGTATGAGGTTACTCATTTTGATTTAACCGAATGAAACTATCTAAGTACAGGTACTGTCCGCTTTAAATGTGGAAACTTCTGATCGGCTTGAGCTATCTTCTACCCTTGTTGTGCCAACATCTAGAAAGTTAATTTGACCGTCCGTTCCCAACTCCTTGGTGAATTTAATAGTATTATGGACTGACTTTAAAGCTGACAACAACATTCATGTAGGAATCTTCGTTGACAACACAGAATATATTATCTACGTAGTGGCTGTAAAGTGTAAGTTTTTCATTAACTATACTCACCTGATTAGTATCCAACTAGCTCACGGGAACTTTGTCTTGGAGAAACCTGGAGGCGATTTCATTGTCACTCCATTTCCATTTCACTGTCAAACAGAAATTGAATGTCTCTGTGCACAGAGCATCAGCCGTTCTCACAATTCGAGAACACTAGGCAAAAACAGGTGGAGTTCGTGGAGAATTACCAATGAGTTTACGCATACGGCTTCGCCATTGACATTGACACGCTGACTGTGGCACGCAGCATTTCAAATACGCATTTCCCGTTCCAAATTCAAGTCAAAACTAGTGTGAAAGTATCTGAGTTCCACCAATTTATTTAGAACATTAAGAATGCGTTTTTATTTTGTGTTTGTTGTTTAAGTCTTGGTAGGTTAAGTCTATGCATCTTAATCGATTATCATTATATTGCAAACCCCCAGAGACCACGTTTATCACCCTGCCTTTCACTCTTCAAGGTGTGACTGCAGCCACCAACATGAATGAGCACAGTTCTCGTTCGCATGCAATTTACACTATCACATTGGAGTGCAGCGAAAACGTGGACCAGGGAAAGCCATTGCTTCGACAAGGAAAATTACATTTAGTTGATCTGGCAGTAAGTTTGTTGATCATTTAAACTGAGCAATAGGGATAACTTCACGAAAGTATGAAATGAATGAAAATGGTTGTCATCCTGAAAACTCACATGTATCGCGTTTGTAAGATTTGGTGATCTCTGTTTGGGCCACAATTCATTGTACTCATGTCGAGATATGTGTTCATTAATCTTGGAGTCAATGGGTTGTACAATCCCATATTGTCGTTCTGCAGAAAAGAGAGTCTTTAAACGCGAACCGGATACTTTTCTTACAGAAACAAATGATCTGTCTGCGATGAGTAGACGTAATCAGATTGTGTGTTGAGGTAAAACTTTATACGAAATAATACTCTACATAAAAATTGAACACTGCTGGACTGTATTTTCCTCCTACTCATCAAAGTCAGTGTTTCACTCTGTTGTCTATCCAAATCAATCGGACGGGATTGAGAGCTTTAGTTTATAAAGGGAAGTTGGTGAACCAGTATGGTAGATTCCGGAGGACACCATCCTACTTACACTCAAATCGTTTGTTTGCAGATGGTTGATAACGTGGCGTTGATTGATTGAGCATATTCTCAGATGTATTATGAATTTTAAGTCAGGTTGTCAAAATATCCCAATCAAGTCGAGAAGCGAAACGGCAGCTTTTACTTACTCACATTACCAGTATATAAAGGACATTTAATACAGCAAATCTGCATTAAACAGTAATCATAAACGAATTAGAATTCATGGACATTTTTGTAGATGGTCACACCTGATGTATTGCTGTCTATAATGATAGTGAGTCACATCTACCAGTGGTTGAAAAAAATACTGAATTGTTGAAGAATTTAACTCAGTAATAAAAAGACGGAGCTAATCAAGGACTAACTGATGCATATACCTGAACGTTCACATTCTGATCTAGCTGGAGATTCAGACATATATTCAAACAGGTAGCAATTAAGGGATTAATTACATCGGGCAGATCTTTCGCCGCAAACTCCTCGGAAGCTGTAAAGTGAAATGAATTGATAAAATCAATGAGTTGTTCAAGGGAACCTTGATTACAAACTGATGGAAGCCGTATGGGTGTGACAAAAATATTAACCATTTCGATAATAACCCGTAAAGAAACAAATGGACTGTACATCCAGTCGGAACGTACGCACACGCTGATGAACCGGCCAACAAAGTGATGTTTGATTGAGATAATTTTAAGACGCCTGACACAATCTGATGGCTTTCTGACTTTTGTAAGTAGATCACTAATATTATTACGTTATGAGCATAGGTATACAACCGAAAGAGGTCGAAGTAGACGTTAGCTGCTCGAAGTGTTACATAATAATCACAGTGTATCTTATGCTGATTGCCTGTGATAAGCAAAAACAATGTACTGTTACATTCAGACGATTAGATGGGCAGGCTGAGAGACTGTGTTCAATCCGACACTTCGGACAAACCGTTCATTAAGACGTGTCGAGATAACAGATTGGAGCATATGCTGTCAGACGCCACATAGCACAGATATGTCTACAGATTCAGCTAAAAAAAAATGTGATCATGAATTGGCATGGATGCTGTCTGAAGCAAGAAAGAGAAGAAGGTTTTACCACACAGAACTTCAGAGCCTTTACTGAATGTTGATGAAGGTTGATCGACAAGTTGGTAAGTTGAAAGCAATTCCTAAAATACCCGCGTAAAAATACCGACGGTTTAGAACTGAATATTTGACTCATCGAAACTTTTCAGTGGCGTCAATCCACCCACACTACTAGTCTATCATTCTAATCAAACATACGTAAGTGGGCAACTCCAGATCTTCCAGTAAGCAGTGACAATGTAATAAACTAGATGTGTGATTCTGCGGTGAAACGTATACAAGAGCATATAAAATTACTGGAGTCTGTGATGTCCTCTAAACCTTACAATGATGCTAGGATGTCAATCCTGCAGAAGTTCACCAAAATGGACAATATCTAGCCACTTCTTTCAGCGGAATTGATTTGGTGACTTCGCCCCATTCATCTGTTTACCGGTATAATCTACTGATTATTGTTGAGACTGATGAGGAGAAATAAGTTGATGATTACGATGATGGGGAAGATGATGACGATGTCTGGTGACGTAACAACAACCAACTACGACAAGACGTTCAACCCGGATAGTGGACGTCAAATGCTTTTCTGTAGCTTCTGACATTTGCCGAAGAGATGAAGGTTTGATTGCAGTCAGCATGATGCAAACCGTGCCTACTTTGTTTTTACAGTGAAATGTTTAACTAGTGACTCACAAAATAAATGCCTATAAACGTTTGTTGTACATTTCGTCCTACTGAAATTTTACAATTACCTTCTGTTATGAATATTTGGTATACTGCGAAATCTACAAGTGTATGCAGTCTAATCGGAATGTTCGTTAGTTTCCAGAAACTTATTTTCATTATGTTCACACATAAAATCAGGGTATATATTGTTTGATTTTCAGTCAGTTGAATCCACTCATTATGATAAGCTAATTTCCATCATTCGTCACCCCCTGGGTGTTTGTATCAGGGATCTGAGAGACAGGCTAAAACTGGCGCTACTGGAAAACGTCTACAGGAAGCAAACAAGATCAATTTATCGTTGACAACATTGGGAAACGTCATTTCTGCTCTGGTTGATGGAAAATCCACACACGTTCCATACCGCAATTCGAAACTAACACGATTATTACAAGATTCTCTTGGAGGTAATTCGAAGACAGCTATGGTATGTGAACGCTGACATGTTTTTGATACGTTACACTTAATGCTAGTTTCCTTGTGGCCTGTCTGATTCGTGTGATACCTTGACTGTTTACTGACTAATTAGTCAAAGTTTATCAATAACGTATTCAGGTCAACTTTGTTGAAATCTTGGTGGACACGTAAACTGTGAACTCACCGCTGGAAAGTAACTTTTATGTGCATTTAAGAAACCAAGATTTAACATGTCTGTTTCCTGTAGTGTGAGTAAACCTTAATTGGAAATAAAGTGGAAAGCTTAAGCGAGTTTAATAAAAACAACTACCCGTTATGGTAAATGGTCTATATGAATTAGTAATTTTGATCCAAGCCAGAAACGATGAAGCCAGAATTCAGCATCGATGTGAATATGCAATCGGATAAATTTTTTAAATGACCTGTTTCATACGAAACAGCAGTTCTGAGTTTTACTACTCGTGCCGATGTCATGGCTGATGGACATAAGGTGCGAGGCGGAAGAACGATGAATTGACGTGGAAAGACGAAGTCATCCACCACAGTGTCAGTCACTGTGTGTCGGGCTCGTCTGCTTGGTCGAGGACGTTGCGACTCACTAGGTTGATGACTGGAGCCGTCAAATGAGCTGAGAGATAATCGGGTTTAGTGACATGAAAATTGTCGTTGGTTGGCCGAGTTGTCTTTGGATTACGTTTGCTTAGTGATGCAGTGCAGTAGAAGCCATAAGGAAGCTATCTCCCTGATACCGCCTTAGTTTCACTCACAGCCCGGTTGTTTGTTTGTAAGGTGTAGGCAACTTTATGTTGAATGCTTGAGTACAGACCGTTTTTTAGGCAGGTATCCTCTCTTTTCTCTTTCATCCTAGCTAGGGATTGTTTTCTTCTTCATGAATGAACCAATGTTGATGTTTCGCTGTAGCTTATATCTCATCCATATGTATGTCAGAGGAGCTTATTGCAACTATAAATAACTATCAGTATTACCAATCTGATATAAGTTCAACGATCGTGGATTCAAATTTCCGTTGTGTCTTGTGCTAGTGGCACTCAGCAAGGTCGACCTAGCTATGAACCATTACAGTGTTGGCAGTTAAAACCATTTGCTTACACAATCTGTCTCAGCTCCCGTCGAGGCCGTGGTTTCATCATCATCATCATGACAGCCATGTGCCTTACCAAAAGGTACTGTGGCTCGGGCCGCCGCTCATCTCAAAGATGACGTGGAGTATCCTAGAAGAAAACGTTACTAAGAAGGTCGAAAGTTAATAACAGGAGACTAAGAGGATGAACTAGGAATGGTATGAATACGGGTACGCCATTGACGGCGAGACACCGCCATCTCGGATAACGTCTCTAACCAGCGGTTTGATTGATTACGAGGACCCCATCCGGGTAGGCTACACCTACCCACTTTGTTCAATGGAGCAGTCAGGGTCTTCATATTTCGCGACTACGTTGTTAGTTGACCACCACGCGGTTTTACCCAGCTGTCGGTGGCCTCAGCATATAATGCCCGGTACGGTAAACGATCGGATGACATACGGAGTACGTTACCTAACCAACACAAGCTGTGTACCGTGATTAATTGACCAATTGATCACGCATATCGAGCTTTCCGGAATATGCGTCGGCTAACTGCCATACTGCTCACGCGATCAGTCCACTTAATATGGGCCAACTGGCGGGGACAGCGATGGTCAAATACAGCAAGCACGTTGACATCTTCCTTGCGAACAGGCCGCGTTTCCGAACCATAAAGCAAAACAGAACGTACACAAGCATTATATACTCTTCGTTTCAGCGAAAACTGAACGTCTTCCCGACGCCACAGATGATGCAGTTTGGCAAAGGCAACTCGTGCCTTTGCTATCCTCGATGATATCTCATCAGCAATATTACAGGCTGACGAGATAGTGCTACTCAAGTATGTGAAACTGTCCACAGTCTCAAACGGATTACCTGCAATGAAGAAAGTAGGAGTTGACGTGCCCCAGTCTTGAAGCAACACTTTGCACTTTGAAGGTGCAAAGCGCATTCCATACAAACCAGCTCGGTCGGTCAACCTGTCTAGCATGGTTTGCATGTTTTCGGCAGAGGGGTTAAGTATGACAATGTCGTCCGCATACTCCAGATCGGTCAATCTAGCGCCAGGAACAAACTCAACACCAAGCTCACTGGATTCGCGAAGTGCACCCTCCAAAATGTCGTCCACGACAAAACTGAATGGGGAAGGGGAAATCGGAAATCCCTGACGAACACCACTAGAAAGGTTGAACGCCCGAGACAGTTGTCCATAAACTCTCACTCTGCTTGCAGAGTGAGCATACAGTGATTTCAACAGATTCACGTATTTCCCTGGTACTCCGTGGCGAAGCAGGCAGCTCCAGAGAACGTTACGAGAAACTGAGTCGAAAACAGCCTTTAGATCCAAAAAGACCACGACTGTCGGCTGTCTGTAACAGTGCCGATGTTCCAAGATCCATCTCAAGGTAAAAATATGATCAATGCACCCTCGACCGGATCGAAATCCTGTCTGTTCTTCACGTATCTGGCTTTCTCTGGGCTTAGTGAACCGACATAAAATAAGGCCAGTGAGTAACTTGGACGCAATTGACACCAAACTGATGCCTCTGTGGTTGTCACATAGACTTCGGGCCCCCTTTTTGAAAACGGGAATGACAGTTGATAAGCACCAAGCACGAGGCACCTCTTCAGTCTCTCAAGTCGTCTGGAAACGTTTTGTCAATTCTGATATCAACCTCTCCCCACCATCCCTGAAAAAAGAAGGAGGGAGGGGGTGTGGACCAAGAGTCTGATTACGCTTCAATAACTTGAGCTCCAGGACCACTTTTGCTTCCGACGGAGGGCCGTCTGGAATGCAGTAACTGACCAATCGGGTCCCTTCGTCCACATGATCTGGTTGAGGCCAGCTGAACTGTTCTTCAAAATGTCCAGCTCACCTATCAAGTCGGCGCGATTGACTGGTAATAAATGAACCATCTTTTTCACATATGGTTTCATTTACACCGACTCGATCACCAGTACAACCACGGATCAGGAAAAAAGCCTTTTGCTACTACCAGATAAAAAGGTTCTATCCATCTCTTGCGATTGTTCGACCAAGTATTGCTCACGGTCTTCGCGCAAACTTTTAGTCAGCTTGCGTTTAAGTTCTCGACGATCGTCATCATATTCAGAACCAGGTAGGATCGAGCGACGCTTGTTCATGAGGTTTATCGACATGACGGATATCCAGTTCTGTCGCAACTGAACAGCTGCATCGGAACATACCTGTTCACAGCATGCTTTCATAGCTTCGGCGATTTGTTCCCAGTGTTCGTTAGGATCTTTCGTCTGAGTCAAACTGGGCAACTTCTTCACTAACGTCTTTTGGTAAGCGTTCTTTACATCCTCATCGCTCGAATGCCAGTTAAATACCTTGTATTTACGAGCGTATGTGCTCTGGGCAAATGTTAAAACAAAACGGGCACGCAAATCAGCATGGTCTGCGTTTAGGTGGTTGTTTCAAAAGGCACGACAGTCCTTAACAGAGTGGCGCCACCTGTAACTAACTGATATATGATCCAACTGTGGCCACAGAGAAAACTGACAGATTTCAGTCTGTGAGAAGTGTAACAGTTGAGAAAAATCATTTTGGACATGATACGGAAAGCGACCCTACCCTCAGATATTGAAATCCTTGAAAATGTTCTCCCTGCAAAACCGGCTGTTGACAAAGAATCTCACAGCAAGAAAAAATTCTGCACAGAAACTTGGGCCTGAATGTCTCCTGGCTGCTTGGTATTATGCTCCGATCCTTCACGAATATGTTAGGTACTCTGACCAGCCACTGTCTGATTACGTGTAAGTTGAGGCGTGCCTATCTGGGCGCAATGGAGGAAATAGTGTTTGCGTTAACACTGGGAGAGTTCGACTGTCAGCTTGATGCTGTCTGTCATCAGTTCCACACAACCTTCTACTCCTAACGCAGTTTCTGATTACTGTTCCACTTGTTTTAGATTTATGCCCGCACTTCTATGTGAACATCAATCTTTGTTGATGGTTCTGATTGCTTAATTCATTTTCTCAAACCTCCCGGTCATGTCCTTTAAAATTCACCCCTCTCATATTGTGAAGAATAGTGGTACCGGTTACGTAGGTTGTCCTTTTAAAACGTGGAACGTTTCGTAGACGATTGCCAAAACCACTGGCAACATCAATGAGCACGTCTCAAGGCTGAAAATGGTCATCATGATGAGGCGCTGAAGGAGTGCCAGTCATTTTCGTCTCATCGAAGATTTGTTGTAGGGTTCCACGGCAAAATCTATCTTTCCGACCTCAAGTTAAAAATCATTGGATATGTTCGAATGTGAACAGCTTCATAATGAGAGAACTTATTGAGAAGCCACAAAGGTTCGTTTGACAATTGTCCGAAATAAATTTGAAAAGATAAACAGTGTAGCATAAGATGCCTTGTGCATGGACATTACGTTCGCATCCCATGTGTTACTGATGTAAAGTTAACACAAGCAGGCATGGCAACAATGGAGGAACATGCGAGTGTGCTAAGTGAGGTCGAAATGCTCAAGCTTTGAAACGTGGCTTTCAGGTGATTCATACTGAAATATACAAGACGGGTGATGTTAGAAAGTTAGATGGTCGTGAGTGATTATTTAAGGGATGTACAATGTTGAGAAGTGCTTTTTTACTTCGATAAGAATCAGAATAGTGGAGACACTAAGGAACAACGAAAGTTTTGGGGGACGAGACGAAATTACAGTCGTTTCTAAGTTACACACGACCAAATGGCAACAGCTTCAGCAAACCTCATACGTTACTTTGTTTTCGGACCATAAAATACATGAACGATTTTGATGCCAAAGCGTTTGTAGTCCGCCTCGTGTAATCACGTCATAATTGCACTTCGAGTGTTGCCATCTCCAGAGATAAAAGGGCCATCTCGGAATGTGTGCATGTCTCCAAGGCTTCTGATGGGCTGTGTCACGCTGCGCTTGTCGTTTTGACTATTGGTCTAGTGCTGTCTGGACTAGTGTGCCTAGGTTTCAGCTCTTTTTATGTGTGGGTTGTGGTTAAATATTGTCAGCAAGAGGTAAAGACTTTAGTCAACTCTTACTTTTTGGCCCAGAGTGACGACGGTTGTATCCATTCGCGTATTACCAGTTGGATTGCCGCGAAAACCAAGGTAAAGGTACACAATTTTCTACTAAACAAGAAGCGTATGAAAATGTGTGCCAAATTAACTCTCGCTCAGAGTTATTAATTTGAATTACCGAAAACCAGTTGGTTAGTAGCGAAAATTTCGACAGGAACTGGAATACACATGCAAATTGAGCCACCACGCTCATTTTAAGGTAGAATGTTTGAGTACACAGTTGTTTTTAGTAATATTTTTCTCTTTTTCTCAGTCCTTGTGAGTTAGTTCGCGATTGATTAGGTCGCATAGTCAGCTAGTAGCAAAATGTTGAAAGTCTGTTGGAGCTGACAAGTATGCTCATTAACGCACGAAACAAACATCTTCATGGTTACTTCGATAATCTCACAAGAGGAGCGTAGAGAGGAAGGTGGAGATAATTATCACAGTCATGTGGTGGATCACTCAATGGTAAACAGCGATTCTTTTAAACGACCATTTGGAAGCTAAAACACTGTGACTAAAACAATTATTTCTATCCAAAGACGAAGATAACGAAGGCTTTGGGCGGATGACATACATGTCAAAATTCAGCTCATATCAGATTACCGTGCCACTGTTAGACCGAACGTGGTGACTGCAGTCCTTCACATATTTAAGTGCATCTAGACTGCTCATGCTTTCTCTGATCTGTACCTTTTCAATGAGTTTATGAGGCATTATACTACAGTTGTAATTCAAGTTTAATGCACACTGCCCATGGGGGAAACGTAGCCGGTTGAAGTTCCTTAGCCGAATTTTTAATGTGAGCATTTTTGGCTGCACACTGTAGCTCTTTTGATACACGCTCGTCAAACAAGCGCATATTGAATTACTTAGACTCAAAGTGCATCGATAAAAATGTAACAAACAATTGGATACGTAACATGCTTTTTCCTTGTCTTCAAACCAGATTGCGAACATTGCTCCTTCGGATTACAACTACGAGGAATCTCTGAGCACTCTTCGATATGCTAATCGGGCAAAGAACATACGAAATAACGCAAAGATCAACGAGGATCCCAAGGACGCCATGTTACGACAATTCCAAAAAGAGATCGAGCAACTTCGAAAGCAGCTGGAAGAAGGTATTTTCATAAAAACTGGTTTGGTTTTTGAATGTTAGCATACATGCAATAAACAATACGCAAACGTATCTGGGAGAATACTTTAGATGAATTCAATCGTGAGTCTGCTCATAGATATATAGCAACACACCGTTGTGTGGTCAAGGTCATATGACTGAACCGACTCACTGTAGCATTTGACCTGAATGTTATGTCCACACATCCACCTCTGAGCGGCCCTTACGCATATGCACCCGCAGTGACTTTGAACGACTCACAGTTTACTGATCAGTAGTCAGGGATTTGGTTAATTTCAAATTGAACATCACCCACAATTGATCGCAGCTGTCGCATCCCCATAGACTTCCCAGTCGGCCCCTTTCGAAAAACAGAACCACTAGACTCGCGTTTCGCTCTCATTAGAGCTCGTCAGTAGTGCATATCATCGCCACTGCCGGGACTTGAACCACGGACACGCTGTTCATGAGGCAACCGTGTTTACCACTGCGCCATTGGCCTCACGTTGGGTACGACCGAATTATCATATGTGAACGCTCGAACACTTTCGCTTGTGAGTAATGATCAGGTTGCCCGATCGTCTCGAAATGGAGACACAGTTACTGTCTGTTAACTCCAATCGATAACCCCACAGTAGTCAATGTCATGTGCACATACGCATACGCACACACAGCAAACCTCGTCTTGAACATTAACCTATGACACGTGATTCAACCCAGTGTCCTCACCGGAGCTAACAGGACAACGAGACCGTACACACATATGAACACAACTCATCTGGGTCTCTCGCGCGCCGGTGAACAAACCACAGCTACAGTGTTCCGTGGACTACACAGTGTTTCCATCCTGTAGATCCTTACGTTGACATATATAGGATTCCACCCAACACTCCACTAACACACACACGGATTGTATCTCTGTATTTTGTCCGAACCTCTGCTGTAAGTTCACCTGTTATATTTGTCTGTTATTTACATTACACTTTGGTTACATATCCTTGTGATACTATTTAGATGTTTGGTTATGCCGATACTACTTACAACGTATTGCAATTAACTAGCCAGCATCTAAAGATACAGTCCATGTCTCCACTGAAATCCGGTTACAAATTATCACAGTTTCGATTGCCATATCTGCCATTCAAACTGTCTACCGTTCAGTTCCATTGGACTTTACCACCTAAAATGCCAAAATGACGTGCAGTTGAGTTTTAGTTGAAGTTGAAAATATCAACCATATGTTAGCATAATAGTCGCGTTGAAAACTGGCGTACACAACAAACCGTCATCTTTTATTTGTTTTCATTGTTTCCTGTAGATACGATAGTTGAGATTTCCGTTGATCTTGCTAACAATTCATAAAGTGACAGAGTCATGTAACGTCGATCGATTGTGTCTATGCTGGATACTAGTGAGTCGTCCTCCTGCCACATCGTATGTAATAGTGACCCATTCGGTGCGGAAGTAGAAAAATAATCCATCTGATGTCTCAAGATCGATTGCATGGGTTCGCGGCTTCAACAGGTTAAAATGACGGTCTGTGGACCCAAATTGTATCTAGCGAAAACCGAAATAGTGATCTACAGTCATTCTAACAGTAACGAGCATATACACTACTGATGAACTCCAAAAAGACAAAAGCTGGAATGTAGTGCTTCTTTTTGAAAGGAATCCACTGGAATGTCTTCCTGGACGCCAAACCTGTGAATAAATGCGAGTAATTTTCTGTTTAAAGTTTTGGGGTAGGAAAATGTAGTCATACCATGAAAATTTGAATTTTTCACAAATAAAAGAAAGCGATAAATGTCAAAAGTGAGAAGGAAACGCATGAAAAAACTTCGTCAATAAGGGAGACTGACAATTACATTGAATGGTTAATGTCATTTACAATGCTAAACAGCGCGTTGTGTTGACACCTTGTCACGTTTCGAAACTAAAGCCAAAAGACTAACATCAACATCATCGACCAGCAATACAACAGTGGTTCTCACTAATGCTTAGCCGCCACACAATTATTAGGAAAAAAGCGAACCCCGTACAGGTGAATTCGATCTCGTTGTGTCTCTGGGGTTATTTATCAGATACCAAATATCGTTTATTTTACTAGGGCTACTATGCGCTACGTTCTTTGAAGGATTTGATTTGTCAGTTCTGTCTTTTTTAGCGTGTTTTCAGTCACTATTCTGACAAGCAGTACACCTCTGTATATATTCTTTTATAGAACCAGACACCCAGGGTCCATAACAGACTTTCTTATCTCTCAATATTCAGTTAGGCAGACATGTCTCAGTCTGTTGTTCAGACATTATTGGAATATCACTTATTTCTATGTTGAATGTTAGGCAATCTCCCTAGATAAATTTACCACGGTCGTTGAAGAAAACCGCTAATTCTTCTGACAATGTTTTTCTGTTTTGTGACTATCCGTTTCTGGTTGTCTCAGCAATAGCATTTCTTCTTTAAAGTATGTAATTAGGATGATTTCCACCTCAGCTTAACCAACAGCCACAATGTGGTCACACTGGAGCTGCTCAATGAAGGAACTCTTTGCTCGACCTCTAGGCAGTGTAGCAGAAAATTTGCTTCTAAGTGCCAGGATGATAGATTAAATCGACATTATTTGTGCGTTCAGATTAGCATTATCGTATGACCTTCTCGATGTGGACAATAACGACTTCTTTGCCACTAACACTTACCATAAGCGGCCCTTGTGACCTACTGTCTTCCTATCAGTGGTACAAGTATTGACCGTTCCATGGCAATTATCAGTGATAGCACCTTGTTCACAACTTGTTTACGTGTCTGCTAAGTGAGTAAAAACCTCTTGCCGTAGTGCTACTCTAGTTTTCCATTCTGAATTAATATTGGTCCCAGATCGGATCCACTGTTTTCGCACTGTATAATCGCGTGTAGCGCTGGAGTGTGTAGATTCGGTTATAGCTAGTTCATCTTTTTGAATATTTACTCTTTCTCTCACACTTGTGCTGATTCTTTTCGAATTACTATGGGAACAGCACTGGTATTGCTTGAAAATTTTGGACAGATTCAACTCAAATTGACCATATTATTCGACCAACATCATACATTATCAGGGCATCTTGGCGAAAGTCTTTGTCATGTTAAGTTCTACTTTTAACACGTTTAGCCTTGGTATTGTGTCCATGAAAATTGAGTTTTTTTCATAGCATCACCATGTCGCGTGACAAGTGATGATGAAATCATCGATCAACGCAAAGCCACGATCCTCCGTAGCCTTTCCGATACTAATCATGTCATCTGCAATACACTTGACTCCTCGTTACTTATCGGACCAGGCTAATCCGAATTGGATGCCGCCAACCGTATTTATCGGATGTCCAGTGTAAATGTTTTAAACCGTTTTTCCTGACACTATTTGCCCGAACTGTATAAGAGACCGACGACAATAGGTTCCAACTTTAGTCCCCGAAGAAGTCGTTTCCTGTTCAATATTGGAATGCACAGTAATGAGGAGAGAGAGGAAAAAAAAATTTCCCCCACTAAAAGTGTATTGCTAAGCAGAATCAATTCAAACAAGTGATGTTCATTCTGTACAAGGAAAAGTGGTGCAAACTGTGTATAAAAATAAGGCGGAATATGAAAATGTCTACAATGTCCTTTAGAACTCCCCCACTAGAGCGTTAGAATAATGAAAACGCTCGATAAAAATGAGGAAATGTTAAGCACAATACTCTTTGAAAACTGTTGGCCATCTGACTGTTCGGCCTGAGCGAGTGCGGGGAAGGTCAACAGGGGTTTTCGGGTTGGACTGAGGTACGGGCTGTTCGTTACGCATGGGCTGGGTAGACTGCGAGTCACTAGGTATAGGGTCGACATCAGGAGCTATGGGAGGATCTAGCTGGGATTCGACATGAGCAACTTTACGTCTACCAATGCTGACTGTATCGTGAGATCCATTTCGATCGATCACAAAAACTTGGGGAATCGTTTAACTACACGGAATGGTTCGGAGTATGGTTTTAGTCAAATGACTGGACTGTTCATCCAATCCTAGTCGCTAAAGAGACAAAGCCAGGTCTGCCTTCTTAAAACCACCACACCACATTACGTTGCGATAAGTTCGACATTTTAACCAATATGTACTTCCATTATTTTGTTTCAGCCTGAAGTTATTTCGCTGTAATTGCCCATTCGACATGATCTACACCCCGGTGGATAACCAATGGACCATTAGTTCATTCCACTTCTCGCGGTCACGACTGTACGGGTGCCAGATATCAGAGATCTCACATCAGGGCGTGCTTCTCAACTTTAAGCACAATCGTCAGTTTGAAGAGGTTTAAACAAACATCACAGGAAACGTAGTTCCTTGTAGACGAAGCATTGTGATCAGAACGGCTAAGCGCGTGCAGAGGAGTGAACACCATCGGTACCGACTGAATGTTATTGTTCATTGTAGGAAGATCATTGCAAACGCTTCATATGCATCAAAATGAACAGTGCTTGATCAAGAAACGTCTTGTCTTTGTAATCAGGAGTAATACACAGCCAATTGCGTAAAGAAACACGACGTACTTAACTTCATTATCTAAATGAGCTCTGCGTACCACATTCATATCTCTGTTCTGTGACTTTGGCGTGATATCCTGCAGTAAAATCAGGGAGTGACAAATTCCTACTTCTTCCCCTCCTTGTTAAAATTACGAATAAATTTCCTCGCTGACCGGGCATCTATTATCTGTTTTGTCTTATCAATCCATTAACTCTGTATTGTGATATAAAGGTTCTCAGTTGACTGGGGTACAGCATATCAAATTTTTCCCACGTCTTGCATCGTTCTACGAATATGAATACAATCGGTTACTTTTTAAGCTACTTAGTAATGTGGCCCGTTATTTACGTACAATTTAGGTGGTAGCCCGTCGGCTGGACTTGAAGAGGGGAGTGGAACTGACGAAGAGGAAGGGGAAGATACCGAGGGAAAGAAACAAATACGGCATAAATCCAAACACGACCGATCAAAGATAAGCAGACGGAAAATGGCCGAAATTCAGCGTATGATTGAAGCGGACAAAAAGAAATTGGAAGAACAAAAGGATATGGCTGTAGAAGAAAGAAACAGAATTCAGGTGAAGATATTGGTCATCATCTAGACACATTCTGTACTTTACCTTACTCAAATCGTAGATGACTTGCCCAGTATGTTACACAGTCAGTATGTGAAACGAATAAAAGACGGTGCTTCATGGATCAACGGTGGTCGAGCATCGTCATGCATAGTCTTACGTTGAACAATTTATATGGTAGATATATACATATGCACTGCTTATTCGCAGTAACAAACTCATGTGAACAATGTTGAAGTTTGATGGCTTGTGTCGTTATGCGAATTGTTGCTACCTGATTAGTTAAGGTGACTCGAAAGCATCTTATCCACCTACCATACTGAGCCTCTAGATGTGACAACCTTAGCGAACAGATCATTACTTGGCTTAACAGTATGGAGGAACTGGCATCAGGTTTGGAGTCCGTCGATTCTATTCGGCTTCCTAGCTGAGGTTCAGAAAATAGTGAGTGTCCTTGTTTTCCAGGTATTGAAAGATATGGTCACGAGCCGTGATCAGCGGAGGTAATGGTGTTAGGTTCATTTGCAAAGTTTGTGTTTTACCGTCATCATTTCAATTTCTTTCAAGAAGAAAAATACCAAAATAAACCAACAACATAATTCCGAAATTCCGTGTAGCTTAGAACTGATAACAACATTCTCCTTCCCCCTCATTCTGTGTTGTTCTGTTTTTCTCTTGCTTAATGATAATAAGATTTGTTATTTGAAATGTAATATCACATGTAAGATATCACGTAACCTCTTACTAGATTACTCTTGTATAACAGATGATTGTGGCAAGGGGATAGGTGTGTGTGACGAGAGTTCAAGTTCTGGCATTACGCTGTTCGATGAATAACGTCCATCTCTTATATGTTTTGGTACAAACGACTTTCTCTGATGTGAAGATTTTGCACCCGATTAAGGGTTTCCAATTTCACGTTAACTGACCCTGTTGCATGATCTCTAGGATATTTATCTCAATGGTGACCATGTTTTCCTTTTTGTTCGCAGACGCGTTTAGAACAAAAAGAAGCTGAACTAAAGAAGGCCAAAGACACACAAGCCAATCTGATGAAACGCATGGAAGCCCTCCAGAGTCGCATTATTGTGGGTGGAGAGAATCTGTTGGAAAAAGCAGAAGCACAAGAACGTTTACTGGAACAATCGGCTATTGAGTTGCAACGACAACAAAAGCGTGCCGAACAGCTGCATCAGAAACTGAAGGCGAAAGAAGAAGAGAGGATAAACATAGAAGAGAAATATAATTCACTGCAAGTGAGTAAAGGTGGATGTACAGAGTTGCACGCATATTTTTTTTACCCCATCAGAATCGTTATTCTTCACTATGTAGTACGGAAAAAGCGGTTACCGTCAAGAAATGGTTCACGGACTGTGATCAGTTAACATACATAAATTTAAGTGAGCGTAAAATAGGAATGAGTCATCAGTTGGTATGGGAATAGCACACAGAACCAGTCCTGTTCGAATGGGTAAACATCATCAGTTAAAAACAGACGAATAAAATCCAAATTTTAAACTGGTCGACTAGGAAACTGATGATGCAGACAATATCGATCTTACAGCAAGGCACGCGGAAATAAACGGAAGCTAATAGGCTATCCAAGATAAAGCTTTAGACAAGAGAAGGAAATAAACTTATGTTAGCCGTACAACCAAAACATGTAAATAAAATAACAAGTACTATTCTAATTAACCTCAAAAGTTGACACGGACATGTGCTTCTCCGCCTTTCACAAATGTTTTCCACATTATATTACTGTTCTTAACATCCCGCCTTCATGCCGGTCTTCCGATTGGGGTTTCACTGTTTTGTCTTGACTTTTGTCTGCTCCATTGTTTGGCCTTATTTTCTTACGGGCCACAAACCCCGTAAATATAAACGAGGTTCGGACTGAGCGACATAATAAAGCCCTGTTTGAAGGTCAGTCTTCTTTTTGTCTTCATGCGTTAGTCTTGGATGGTTGGATCGGTTGGGAAGTTCCGGGTTAATCATGTATACTCCGTCATTTGTTGTTCATTGTCGTTATCCGATCTTCGGTTATCTGCCGTGTCGTTAACCCGTTGTTCTGTCATCCGTTATAGTCAACCTGCGCGCTGACAGACCGTAGATCCACTTACAATAGAATCCATTATTCCGAGGCCGCGTTCACAAAAAGCAGTGCCCAGTTTTTATTATCAGGAATTTACTCACCATGGTGAGAACTACGGAGACGTGTAAAATTACACTCAGTTGTACTGAACGGGACCTAATTGTCAGTAGCTCAGTGGTTTAAAACGTTCATACCACTCTGGAGACTCTCTGTCTCTGTCACACTACCGACGTTTACTGTCACCATCATTCAATAGAGTCATGGGCTAGACAGACCAGGAAATTTCCAGCAGGAATGAAACGGAAAACATAGGTCGTAATATGGGAACCTGCAGCACATCGCTAGTCACACAATGCCAATCAGAAAATGCATCATTAACGATGATAGTCGAATGATGTTCTCGAAAGTATTTTGCACACTTTGTGAGCATTGGATTTTCTACATCATGCATACGCGGTTTTATATTCTTGATAAGAGGCCGAAGAACTTAGAAGAATCACAGGAGACAACAACCACTGTTTTGCCTTCATCAGAAGCTTTTGTGCATAATTCTCAAGCTGCAGGTAAATTGGTAAATTGAAACCCACTTTGATTATCGAACACCAGAACGGATCGATTGAACAACCTGCCTAGCAGTTCATCGCCTCAGCGATCTATGTGGCAACCAACAATGTTGTTGTCAACTAGTAAATGGTAGACTCGTTACGATCATCTTTTTTGAAGTTGAGACATTGGGCACATCCTTCAGACTTTCGGAAGCTAGATAGACCGAATAGTTAATCTACGAAATGACTTCAACCACTATTTAACAAACTTCTTTAGCACTGGGAGAGAAGTGAAATCAGGACATGGAGACTTGTTGTCAGAGGACGTTAAAGGCTTTTGAGACTTAAATGTCGAGTGTATAAGGTGATTGTGAGGACCGCATTAATTCACGACTGCGAAACATTACCGCTCAAGGCAGAAACCGTGAACCGTCTCCATCTAGTTGACCATCGATGTTTACGCTCCATCACTTGCATCGAGTGGCACCAACGAGTAATCAAACAAACGGGTAGAAAGCGGATATTCGATTGTGACTATCAGGCGAATCCCTTTATTCATATGTTACATTTACATAAGCCTAGATGTTTGGACCATGTACTAAGGATGCCAGTTAATCGTCTGTCACAACGAGTGTTCGTTGCCGATGTTACGACCGACTGGCATGAGGTACGAGGTGGACAGATGATGATTTGACGTAGAGAAATGAAGTAGTTTTTTAAGGGTTTAACCACTGTAGGTTGGGTTCCTTTCCTTGGCTAGGGGCCCCGCGACTCCCCTAGTCGATGGCTGAATTCGTGGTGTGGGATGGTGGCTAATCAGGTCCAGTGATGTGAATGTTGTCGTTGTTTAGCCGAGTTGTCTGTGAAGTAAGTGCACCTAATGACACAGGACAGTAAAAACGGTAAGAAAGCTGTCTTGCTAATGGCGCATTACTTTCACTTCCAGTTCGATTGTTTGTTTGTAAGGTGTAGGCACCTTGATTTTCACTGTTTGAATACAGAGGTAGTTATTTTTGTAGTCCCCCTTTCTGGTTTTCCTTCTTTCTGCATGGATGCATGCCATTTAAGCATTGGTCAGAATCACTGATATACTTCTGTCAATGATGATAACGTTGACGAAACGCCACGCCTGATGTAAACCTAAATATTTTAAGGGCACCTACACTGTTCGTACTAGGTGTAGGTGCTGCATCTGTGGTGCTCGTAACAAACACGCTCAATTGGTGATTGTTGGACAATTTCCCAGCATCTGTAGTTGAGACGGTCATCCCGCTTGCATGGCCCTAGTAAGAAACAGGAGGGCATATGGTGCTGGAAACTATAATGTTGTGGAATTAATATGAACTGCCACTAGTTTTTGGTCGGAAGTTAGTGATGGGAAGGTTTATCAATTTTAACAGCGTATTTTGCGCGATTACAAACTAGGACATACTCGTGGTACATTTATCCGTTCTGTCCAGCTAGCGCATGTTCCAGGCTGCTCGATTTACTGTCATCGAGTGGGTTGTGTAGGACCGAAGTGGGTTAACCACCTGGGTTACCCAACGGGAACGTACTTGTCAAGTCTCTACCACGTGAATCCTGTGATGGTTTTGTTTAAGCGACCATATACTACTGGCAACGTAGAACTCAGAAGCACATGAGTACGAACCTCATTAGTATGATGAAAGCAAACTCATGGGAAAAATTTGTGAGAACTCCGTGGAAGCAAGCTGTTGCGCGACGCCATTGGGAAGGTGATCACTGATCAACAGAGTTTTCGAGGTTCGGCGGGTCATCACTCACAGAAATGAATTAATGGTCAAAATACACAACGTCATACACTTTAGGAGGAACTCAGTGAAAGTGAGTCTGTATCGCAGATGCCTTGGATCAATTGTCAATATAGAGGGTTAAGTTGGCGTTTTTGCAGTTCGACGACTATGACGAACTTACTCTAAAATTGTGTCCAGTTTCTGCTTCCAGGCACAGGCCTTTTGTGACCCTGACAGTGGATGGGCTTAGTGCACTGTATATCTCTCGAAACTTCTATATTTCTCTAAAAAAAAGAAGCCATATTAGTATTGTAACGATAAGGTGTCCAATAAAGCACAATCTTTATTGTCCAACACGCTAGTTACCATGCTACGTGCGCGCTCGCGTTTTTAGATCACAATTCCCGTCCATATCACCCCCCGGTTTCCGCTCACACGTCGTGTGCACTTCTGCCCGGTTTACGTGTGTGATCGGCACCTTCTATGGGGGGTTTTCCGTCTGCCATTCTTCGTCCGTTGGTCTGATTTCGTTGAGCGATGGCTCGTCCGGTCGCTCGTGTTGTCCTCCATCTCTCCACTATGGGGTTTGACCGTACTCCACGACCGTGTCGAGATATTCCTCTGAATGTTGGAATAATCGCGCCTTCGATCGGGTCGTCTATTCTATTTTGTCTGCCATGTCTCGTCCGTTGATCCGATCCGGTCGGGCGATAACTCATCCGGTCGCCCCTGTTCTCCGCCATCTGATCATTGAGGGTTTGTGAACGTACCTCCCCCCGCGTTGAGGTATTCCGCCGAGTGTTGGAATACTCGCACCTCTGGCTTGACAATCCACCACAGTATGTAGACATTTAACGGAAGTCGCAGCAGGGCATACTTCTTGCTGGTCTTTCCTCAGCAGTGTAGGGCTCAGTCGATTTCCCCATCGAGGAATCTGGTTGAATTCAACTACGTGTCCTCGTGCCGCCACTTTCAGTGAAAATACCGCGTTTTATTATTTTTTTTTGGTGAACTTGTTGAAGTGAGAAAGATTCAGAGCCATATTGAGTGGACACTACTTTTGGAGTACAACAAAGCTCACGAAGATCCGATCTCGTTTTGCAAGGTCAGTAGGATGGTACTTATGTATGGTAAGTTTGATCAACAATGCCTTACGTCAGCAGTGTCACACGTAAAAGTCTAGGTGTTGGACTGAATGCTAAACGAGCAGGTTTAGATAGTCGGATTCCACACCCTCAGATATTGGTCACTGAGACCGTTGGCAGCGTTCCTGGTTGAAACGATCATATCACCTGTGTGGCGTTAGTGATAGAAAGCAGGATGGCTGTTCGATGTTCGAAACTGTAATTATGTGGAATAGCTTTGAACTGGTACTAATCTTTTGGCCAGATCCAACTAACACTTATGTTTATCGTTCCGCACGGTTGTGTTTGCCAGTTACGAACTAAGCAGTACGCATTATTAGTTTCTCCGTTCTGTCTAGCCGATATACACTCTAAGATAGACAGTTTGTTGTCGTTGTATGCCTTGTACAGCGACGAATTCGGTTTCTTCTCAGAAGTTGTCTACTGGTAACATATATGTCGACAGCTTTAGAATTGGTGTCCGCGTGGCATTGCCAATGACCATTGAGTGATATCAGACCAACGGACATGGCTAAGCTGACGAAGCAGATACTTTCAGTTCACTTTGTAGGAGTTTTGTACACAGTTGCAAACTGATGGAAATAAAAAGGTTGTACCCAAATATGAAATAAGGATTTCATTTGCTTGCTTTAATTTTCCAATTCTGTTTTCATGATAAGTTTCACTCCAAACCTCCATTCTTACTTGACGGTGAGTGACGAATTAAATCGTTTTGTCTTCGGAATCGAGGAACCGTTCTTAGCATACACTATTCATCAATCCTTCTTTCTGATTTATTTAAACAAGTACGTTTGCCGTTTATTTCCACTCAACCACCTCATCTGTTCGCTGTCCTATCAGGAAGAAGCAGCAGGAAAGCGAAGAAAACTGCGTAAACTCAGTACAACATACTTGCAAGCGAAGGCAGAATTAGAGGATGTACGAAGTGAACATGCACGCGAAATGGAAGGCCTGTTGGACAATATTCGACAACTGAAACAAGAGCTCGCACTTCACACTTTATCCATAGATTATTTCATTCCGAAACCTTATCAGGTAAGTGCATCAGTAACTGAACAGAGGTCATACTAAAATGTTCATCAGCAATTTATAGATTTCAGTTGGAGTCCATCAAAATAGTGTTTGAAACATGAGTGTGTTTGTTTGTGCAAATTGACCGTGAATGAAAAGTGGCATCCTTACCCTGGACAGGTAAAATGTTGTATATCGATTAAATACTGCCTGTGGAGTCTCCCCATAGGTTCGTAACGCAAGCTGGATGATTCACGAGCAACCTGCCACTTGTGATAGGTGGACATGAGGCCAAGAGAGATTGATCGTTGATCACGGGAGGTTAAGAAATAGAACGAGCTTCTTTTGCGTGCATTGCTCTGTATTGTGTAAGGGGCTGGCTGAGAAGTCTATGAGAATGCAATGGCTGTGAATAGTTGAGTGACGTTCAGCTTGTAGTGCGAGCTCAAGGAACAATCCTTCCGGCTGTTGCATACTGTGTTGTTGGGTTGGTTTCAGTTGGCTGACTGGAACTTTGTAGACGACCTTCAACGACTCGGTTAGATTAACTGTGTAGTATGTGCTTTCCGAGCGGTCGACAATCGCACCTGTATAATCGACTTTCTTACTTCAGCTGTCAACTAGGTCAAATATGCTCTCTTATCCTTTTAAATAATTGTCTTGTCATACGCCGAATATAGTTTGTTGTACAGCGACAGACAAATGAGTACATCAACATGTTTTGGGCGAGGACAGGTGAGTTGTCCTGTCACACCACCTATTAGCAATACAGCTTAAAGGCTCAACAGAGGCGGTGGTGGATTCCCGCGTGAACCGTTTGAAAAACCGTACCGAGGCAGCCGATCCCTTGGACTGTTTGGTTTATTCCATGAGACAGTAGAACGGGCGAATGACTGTGCCAAATATGACATTTCCGAGCTTCCGATCCGACTACATAGCTTAGATGGTATAGCATCTGACATGCTTGGGCATGCTATGTCTGACAATGGTTCAAATCCAGATCTTTTCCAGTTGGATCTCTCCTAATTTGTGATTTGGTAAATTCTCAATGAGGATGCATTAAGACACTGCACCAAGCGGTGGTTGCAACTTTGATCGAACTGGTACCAGTATTATCGATCGCCGGTCTTGTTGCCCCGGTGTTCGTTCAGACGCTCCGGTTACAAAGGCGTGCCTATATTTATTCAGATACCTACGCCCTCGTTCTGCCCTGCTGACTGGTCTACCATACAAGGTCGTTAAAAAGAGTAGTTTATTTCTCCGACTAGCCTAATTACACCAAATCTGCGTAGGTCTAGTGGTGTTCCTGGGTGTTTGCATGAATCGCAGCGAATCCTGTCCCTGTGATGAGATTACGCCAGTAACATTACATGTGGAATTCAACTCGTGATGTAAGATTAACAATGGAGCAGGCACAAGCCGGTCGCAAAATGCGTCGAAAGGTTATCAACTGATGCTTACAGCTTTGGGATGTGACAATCCACGACATACATTTAGCGTCGGCTGGCAAATGCTCGTAGCAACTTGGCGTTGTGTTATTCTTAATCCATTTATTAACACATAAACAACTTTACTACCTGCCTTTTTGACTTACGAGATATATGAATGATAAACAATGGGAAATGACCAACGTCATCTGACGGTGTAACGTGTAATTGACTAAAACAAAGACCGTTCAAGTTCAGCCAGTATTACAGATCGGACAAGCAGTAAATAAACGGTTCCCAGGTGTATACACGCGAAATAAAAATACGAATAATTAAAAGAGACCCAACATATATTAAACGACACCGATACGCAGAAACAAGTAGAGGGAGGTATGGGATCCGACCGTCGTTATTTTCAGGTCACTAGAGAATCACCATCTTATGTTATTTGTGTCATCGATGCTAGTCTGGAAGTGACCGAACTGTGGTCTTGTATTTTTGTTTTGCTGTGTATTTCAATTCCGCATGCTTAAACCTTTCGCAGTGAACCAATCGCGTAATTCCAATTTCTCGTCCTTTTTTCTAACTGGTGTTGTATCAAAAAATTTGGTCGTAGTCATTCATCATTTCCTTTTGAGAATTTGGTCATCGCACCGAAAGGAAACACTAACGATACTACAATAACAGAAAGTACAGAATTATAGTGATGAATCTAAGATTTAATTTAACAAAAATGTTGATGAGACAGTAGGCAATCATGAAACAGCAACTCACTCAATTAAACCTCCCCTGGAATGAGAAACTTGATTGATAGCCTACAGAGCATCAACTACACTCAGACTCTGAACAAAGCTTAGTCACACGTTGACATCTTGAGATTTAGCACCTATCTTGCACGATTTCTGCTCCATAAAAAAAATCAAAACACCACATCCATAAAGTGTGCACCGTAACGACTATGTTCAATTATAGACTTGCAAATAACAGTTCACTGCACTCCTTTACGCTTTTGTTTTAGTCAAGCTGTTAGTTTGCTGTTTCAGCAGCAGAGCAGAAACAACTCTAGTTCAGGACCAAAAACAAGTCAAGAGGTCAACCCGCCGAGTGTTTATTTCCCACTGATATGTGTGAATCAGACTGGATGTTATACTGCCGGACGGTTCCAGGTGTGCATGTTTCACTCGCGCTCCATAAACGCCTTTTGCTTTTAAGCTAGTATAAGTATATTTTTGTACAACAAATGGCCGAATATTCTACTTTCGGTTATTGAACTGTATATTTGTTTATTTCAGGCTCTGATTGAACAGAATGTGCAGTGGAACGAAGATATTGGCGAATGGCAATTACGTTGTGTGGCCTACACAGGGAATAACATGCGCAAATTGGAAAAAGAACAGCCAGAATCAGTGGGTTATTTGATTTGTCATGCAAGAACTCATGTCTGTAACGATTAGTCGATGAACTGTTAATCTGCGAGTGTTGAAGGTAGCGATGGAGTTGACAACTCGGGTTGGTAGCAACAGGGTTGGTCGGTTGTTCACCGAACATGGCATTCTGATTGCAGATGTTCATCACCAAACGGAACAATATCAACGGTGCGTGAAAGTTTGAATTTTACAAACCTAACAGCAAAAGTCACACCTATAGATTCAAACAGCTATGCACTGATGACGTCACCTTGTTTGGCTATCTAACATTTACAACCAAAATACCAGGCTCCGTGAACAACTGATCACCCAAACTGTAATTGATTAGGTCTATTTTTATGGCAGTAGAGTGAACAGATATGCGTTAAATAACACTCTCATGGAAACATAGTAAAGCCGTAAATTTGTCGATCACCTGATTGACTGCCTGATGTCACGTGAGCATCAAAGGGAACATCCGCGAAAGACTACTCCGATCCA
>LUCH01003819.1:0-32563 GCA_013368495.1 Paragonimus heterotremus
CCAAAATGTATAAGCATAAATTATGAAATATAACTGACTTGTGGACACTATAAAGGTGATCTCATTACAAATCTCTTAAATAACCAAAATCGTTCCGGCGGCTCACCTAGTGGTGTGAGTGGTGATTTAGTTCATCAGCACTAAAGTCGTTAATTATGTGGCTTTGCTTACATTGGTGAATACAAGGAAAATTGGACGTCCGGGGCCCATAATTACTATGCTGACCTACATAACGTGTGTTATGCTTTACTTGGGATGTTACGGGATTCACTGGAGGATAATACAGAACAACATACTTTTTCGTTATTTGGGCCTCTTTCGGTTGAACCTGCAACATGTTTAGTTCGAGATCGCATTAGTTTAAACGGATGGCGGCTGTCACCAAAGCAAACAGTCGTAATTGGCGGTCTTGGTTCTTGCCAAGGTCATGCCTTGGGTGGGAGATGCGGCTGAGTGCTCTGTAATCTGTGATGTGGTCGTATGTGTAAGCTGTTTTACTGTCCCCCGACAACATCGGAAATAACTCACTCATGTTGTTGAGAATGAAATGAATCGTTACGCTCTGCAGAAGCAACTCGGCGATGGAACTTACGGCTCCGTATTACTCGCTACTTCTTTGGAAACGAAGGAGAAAGTAGCCATTAAAAAGTACTCCTCAAGTTTTATCATTTTTACTCTGGTTTTTATAGAATGAAGAAAAAGTTTTACTCGTGGGAAGAGTGCCTCAACCTGCGTGAAGTAAAGGTAAACATACAGCCGACCACCGTTCCTTCTGAAGTGCTCCCACACTAGTTCACCCAAGCGTTGTTATCTTTGAAGAGTAGTGGATGTAGGAGGGTAACTTGGTTTAATGTTAAAGAGTGCGCATTACTTTTATGAGTCTGTATACTCCTAAACGTGTTCTATGTTTAAGTCTGTCGTACACACTAGTTTTCATGTATTCTGTTTTTACCTTTCTTTTACAGGCGCTAAAACGTCTCAATCACCCCAATATCGTCAAGCTTCGCGAAGTGATTCGGGAAAACGATGAGCTGTTCTTTGTTTTCGAATATATGAAGGAAAATCTGTATGAAATGATTAAACGAAGGTATGTATCTTCGTTTGGTCAAAGATATATGCATATTTTGTTTCTTTTGTCACTCTTGAGTGTCGGATAGGATTGCTCTGTAACTGTATTTTTAGACTGACTCATGTTTTCTATTTCACAGGACAAAACTTTTCCCTGAAGAATCGATCCGGAATATCATATGGCAAGTTCTTGATGGGCTGTCCTTCATGCACAAACAAGGTAAGTTGCACTCAAGGCTAACCACTGCTGTTGTATTCTCGTGCATAAACTACAGCATGAACATTTACCGTTCTCTCTATAGTGGCATTCCGTTATTGTCAATTTCCCGTTTATGCTCCAGAAGCGGGTTAATTTGTTGAGTTTGATGTTCGAACACAGCTCACCGTCAATGATAAGCGACTGCAACGGACATGTGTTTCTTATTATGACACACATGGAGAACACCCTGTCCATCTCACTAGTTGAGTGGTCTGTCATGTAACAGCCAGTTACAGGTATTGTCATTATGTGGAAGACTGTGTGGACTCTGAAGTAACCACCCGTGCTAAGATAACGCCGTTTGTGTTTATTTCGGCATTCTATTTACTCAGAGTTCTATTTCGTAAATATATCATATTTAACTAGCATTCGATCGAGCGTGTGAGGAAGCCTGCCAGACATCACTAACGGGTAGATTTTTTAACCGAGTCAGGTGGTAGAACCTAATGGAAGTTGAAAAATACTCTCACCGTCCATGGTAGCTTGCTCTTAAACGTTTAATATATATATTACAGTATCGGCTTTTGTACCACGAGGTACCCAGTGTCGTGTGTGGTGAACAATGTCCGGATTCCAAAGCCTAGGAGGTGTCAGTCGGGCTAGGACCTGCGTCCTTGTAATTGACAGTCGGACATCGTCGCCACGAGATTACTGCGCGAAGGATGGTACGTGAAGGAGATGTGCAGTCGCGGTAGCATTCGATCACGTCAACAAACCTTTTAACCAGTTCGTGGTCGTTCACTTCTGACTGTGAATATGGCAACAACCGTTAAGGCTTTGAACATAAACTGACTAGAATCTCGCGCAATGACCGTAAATACCATTTGACCAAATGGCCGAAAGGAATGGGACGAGCCTTTTACCCGTGAACAGAAGAGCACTGTTCTTCGCTCTTCGTGGTTATGTTGGCTGCCAACTTGTGGTGAACCATTGTTTGAAAAAGACGGTTGACCTTTTACCACCTGACTGCGCCTACCTGACCGTCTAATCAGACACTTTAAATAACGGTTTGACTGACCTGAACCTGGTCCTACAGACGGCGGGAACATGATTATCAGTTTCTGCGTTTATAACAGACTTCCGTTTGAAGTATAGGTGTCAGTGGAACTTTAGCTGCTGGAATTTCCTAAGTTTCAAAGTTCAGACCTCTTAGCACTTTCAACTTTTAAGATGGCCGCGACAAGTTTTTATCAGAATGGGCTGCTCTTTCTGACGATCCGAAACACCGAAGAAATACCTCGCGGTTGCCGCTTACTAGCATTTGTTTTTGTCCCTGCAAAAGGGATCCAACTTCTTCATGACAACGTCGGAATCACCAGTCATCTGTATTGTGTTTAACGTACTGATTAGTCTGATACTGCGTCCTCTCGTCAAACCGATGGAAAGACATTCGTGAGGACCGGAGGGTTCACAACCGGTCGAGAGTACATTGATAGTCTCTGTGACAGACCTTGATGTACAGACACTTGTTTGTGGTTGTTAGTCATGAATGTTATAGGTCTGAAAGCTTCGGTTGATTTTGGTACTATCTGGAGCTGTTTGCTTCATGCACCCAATTTTTGGTTAGATCCTCATGTATCCACCAGCGGTGTGATAAAACCACAAGACGTTCACACAATGACCTGGTCACGGTATGTTGGGATACTGACTGTTCTGTTGAATAAAATTGATGTGTTGACCACTGTGGATTTCGTGTTCGTTCAGACGGGTGTTTAGAAACTTCATGCTTTGTGGTAGGATGTGCCTACGTCCAAACCATCTGTTACTTTTCCGTTTTATCCGGTTTTCATTTTGATTGCCTTTTTGATCACATTACTGTGCAATGTTCGTCGTCGCTGTCACGGTGAACGACGACTCCAGTTGTTATACTATCTGATAAGGCTCAAGGTGTTTGTGCTGGTGATCATAGCTTGGGTATTCAAGTATTATGTTTTCCTTAGATGTTAGTCGATTGCGCAATTTTGAGACCAAAATTTCGCACTGACGTTTCTTGGTTCGACTCGTTGTTTTCGGTTGATGCGTTTGTTTACAGTGGGATATGTAAGATAAAGGGCTTCTTGTTTGCCTCTGTTGTGGAGGGTTTTCATGTTCCAGTCGTGTTGCTTATGTAAGTCATCCTCAATCGTTGCCTTGAATGTTAATTCGGGTTTTTGTGTTGTGCTGCATCCATATTTTGTCGCGTACGGAGTTAGAGTGTGATGACTAGTCTCTACTTGAGTGTTCATAAGGTCGATTGTTGAAAAGATATAACCCAGTGAGGACACCGCATACCACAAGTTGTGTGCTTGTCTTGTACTTTAGTTACGTCGCGTGTCCCTGTATGCTTCGGGGAAAACTGACAGCGTCCACATTTAGCTTAGTGTTTTTGCTCGTCAACATGCACAGCGTAGTAGTTATTGACTGGAGTTTGTAACTTTTTACAGGTAACGTTTTGTTTACAAAAATCGACCTGCTTAAAATTTTACGTTCAGATTTGTACAGCACGACACGAGCAAATACCTTTGATATTATACAGAAATTTGCATCCAATGTTTCATTTACCATTTGAACAAAATTCGTCGTGTACCCTCGTTCCGCAGATGATTTGATACAGTCATACAGCTGCAGGTTTGATCTGTTCTTTCCAATACTCGAGCATGTTTGTGAAATGATACTATTACTCGCTTTTTGCCTTTTATTCGTGCTCTTATGTTTCAGGTTTCTTTCACCGAGATATGAAACCAGAAAACCTCCTGTGTAACGGACCAGATACTGTGAAGCTTGCTGATTTCGGTCTTGCACGCGAAATCCGTTCACAACCCCCTTACACAGACTATGTATCTACTCGATGGTACGCAAATCAATTCTATTTGGGTACTTGTATTCTACAGTAAGATTCCTCTTGTAACCCCTCTAACTACCGGGTAATTTCCAAGGTTCCGTTTGTTGACTCCTGGAGTAGGAGAACGGCCGACGAATCGTCTGTCTGCCGGAGGATATAGCTTATGGATCATGTGTAATTCATAAGACAGGCGGACAAGGCCAACAGATCAACCACGATGTAACCGATATGGCCGAGGAAACAGAAGTGATTGGAGTAGATTTCACGTCCAATTAAGTGTCATACAACCATAAAAAGATTAGAGAAGTGTTCGTGCGCATTTAGGTCTGTTCGTTTTTCTGTCTGCGCTGTCGACAGTGCAGCCGATCAATCTGACTTTAAAGACGTTTTTTGTTTAAAACTACAGCTTCAACAGTTTTTACTAAATTGCTTGTCAACATTCGATATTGCGAGGTTGGGGAGTATCCCAAAAGCCAGTAGGTTTGAAGTTGCAAGTAACGTAGTAAACTGGTTTGTGAAATTTCGAGTTTTGTTTTGTTTAGGTCAGCGGCCGCTGATTACAGTCCTAGTATGAAAGCTCTCTGATACCTTCGCATTTTCAAGTGTGATACGTCTTCTGCCTTGTCGTTAGTAGCACTCTGAGACTGACTTATTGGAGGGTTATCTAAAGTTTTTTGTATACTAATTTTTGTGTAATTGTAAAAAAAACCGTAAGGCAGCCAGGCGGTGAAGTGGTCACGGGTTATGAAAACATTAACCTCTCTTCTGAACAAGGCTAGTGAGCACTGTCTGCCTGGTTGAGGGTTTCGGTACCATCCACACTGTTGGCTCTAAACTCTCTCGGCCACTGGTGAGTCTTCCTCTGCATAGTTGCTATTCTTTTTTCTTGTTTGGTTTTCTTTTTCTGTGTATTTGCACTTATACTGATCTATTACTTCGGCACTTCGTGGTCTGTTGTCTGGATTGACGGCCATGCTAACTGGTATTTACAGTTACGGCTGGAAAATGAAGGTAATGATGATGAGAATAATTAGCATAGTACTATCGGATGCCTGAGGTTACATGTCGGATGTCCCGTCATGAAGATAACCTTATACAAAGTAAGTGTAGTTATTGACACGGGATAGTGAGAGTTGCGAGGAAGCGAGATAGCTGATAACGTCTTACTTTTACTTGCAGCCCTGTCATTTGTCCGAAAGATCCAGGCACCTCGATGTTGAGCGTTTGAGTCCAGACTTATGGGTTCTGATTACTGAGATCCCCTCCCTTTCCCCTATTTTACTTCTCAGTTAGTGCTTGTTATTTTCACCACGTTTGTTTGACAGTTAAGTATTAATATGAGCCATTAATCCTGATCTGTCCTACTACCTTGACATGGTGGTCAGACCCGTGCAGTGCATCGATCCGGAGGGCTATGCTGACTAAGACTTTGGTTCTTCTAGGTACAACCTTGTCAGACAAATCGAAGGAGAGCAGTCAGACGAAAAACAGATGCACTCGTAGGGTTGTACGTCTCACTAACAACCGCGCAGTAGTGTTTAGGTAGCAAGGCACGATCCTATGAGCATACAGCAAAACTGTTATTATAGTTGCGGCACTGTTGTTTTTTGAGTCAGGAGGAAGGGGATTAGAAAAGGTGCTCACAAACAAGGAGCAATCCGATCGCCTAACGGTTGACCGCGACCACCGGCGTATTATCCAATACGGTCGAAAATCATCGTCATCATCATAGACAGCAATACATCAATGGTTCCCACGACAGAGAAACATCCTCCTTAATCTGACAACCTGATGTAGATTTGAATTCATCCACTGCGCACAACAGTGCTCAGACTCAGACAATAATGTCGCATTTCCTGTGCCCTCAGGCTTGACAAACCCCCCACAATTAAGTCATTGGCCCCAGGTAGGGGCCCCCAAGAAAACCCTGTATTCTGTTAACTTGCAGGCCAGATTTTTGAGTCAGAGACCCAGAATGAGGTCTCTCAGGTCGTCCTCCTTCCGCGGAATGAACGACCGGGAAGTATCAGAAGTTATCGTTCTCCCAACAATGACATTATTCAACCACTGCGGATTTCCCTTACTGTTTTACATCCACCCTCAAGTTTTCTGTCTTCCATGTGCCTCCGGGCGATAATTGTTTTCTAAAGCCAGGACAACTGATAAAAATTGGCGCTTTTGATGTCCGCACTCTGCGACAAGTTGATTAGCAAGTTGGTTTGGCAAATACTCTTTCAAATCTGCGGCTTGATGTGTGTTACTTGTCGGATACGCGACTCTACGATTCTAGCACTGTTATCCACTTGAGCTCAGCTCTAGAGAACTTTCGAACCAAGTACTTCTCTGTCAGGGTTTGTTGTGACGCCGAAGCTGAATCTCGTGGTCAATGTGGACTGGAAATCGCACCGAGTTTCATAACAGAGCAACTTTTACCCGACTGGATTCCAGTGCCGAGTCGTTTATGTGCTGTCGGACTCAACACATCGTTTACAGTCTGTCATTGCAAGTCCGAAAAGTGCTGTATATTCACTCTATCGGCGTATACTCCAACAGACAGCTGTTCAGATGCTACCAAGCAAGCGTTCTCCGACGCCCTCGTTGACCTGAAGCAGACCAATCACTCCGACGTAGTAGCGGGCGATTTTAGTGCTCAGCATATTCGTCTTTCTCCAGAGGAGAAGCGTCTAGGGATAGGTTTATTATACGGTACAACGCATTGACAGTGGCGAAAGACTGCTGCAGGTGTGCGCATGCCACGGCCTCTATATGTCGAGCCTCGTACTTCAACTTAGGAAAAGGCATTTCGTCACATGGAGACCTCCCTGTTCTTCTACTGCTCGAACTTAACTCGGTCACACAACAGTCAGTTACAGGTGGCGTCACTTTGTTAAACACTTTTGTGCATTTTGGAGCAACCACCTGGACTCAGACCATGTTGTTGTTCGTGCCCGTTTTGTTTTGTTATTTGCCCAGAGTTCATACGCCCGCAAGTGCAAGGTACCTAACTGGCATTCGGGTGGGGAGAGTGTAAAAAACGCTTACCAGAAAGCATTGATGAACAAGTTGCCCAGTTCGATTTAGGTGAGACGACCTAAGGAACATTGGACACAAATCGTGACAGCCATCAAAACTTGTCATCAAGACGTATATTCCAAAGGATCTATTCATTTGTGACAGTACTGGATTTCTGTCACGTCGGTAAACCTCAAGCAAACGTCGCTCGAAACGTGGTTATACTGCATATGATTCGGGTTCTAAGGTAAAATGGACTTCTGTTTGAGAGGATATAAAATGCGACGATATTTCACTGTGACGGGATTCGGTTTAGGATTGTCGTTCCTATTGGAACACACATTTGGATTCAAATCATTTGTTGATACATTGCCGTTTTGTTTTTTTGTTGAGCAAGAACTTCGTGGACAGAAACGGCTAGTTGTTGAGAAACTGACTATGCCGTCGATAAAGCCTAGGTGTCTAACAGGTACTGTTGCATGCAGCACGACGGTTCTTGGGTTAAACAAACATTGAATCACAGAGAAATTCCTGGAATCGTTAGGTGCCAGCCGGAACATTCCTCATAGCGGTTCATCCAAACAGTTTAGGAAGGATATCCTTAGGAAGCAGAAGCGTAGCCTGATCACCAACTGCAATGGAGAAAGCCAACGAAATGAAAACCGCTTTTTCCTCAGGAAACATTGAAATACTTTGCAAGCTTATCCGTACTCTTGATTCAAGACGACCGTCTGTCAGTGAAGCTGTCAGGGATGCAGATGACATACTCATTCAAAATGAGTGGAATGAGTACACTTAATGACGCGCGGCATTGAAAGCCGTAGGGAAGCTGTCTTGCTGATGACGCCTTACTATGACTTATAACTCGGTTGTTTGTTCCCAAGGTGTAGGCATTCTGATGTTGAATGCTTAAATATAGACGTAGCTATTCCTAATAGTTAGGTCCCTATCCTTTCCCTTCTTTTTTATCCTCTCTTCTGGTACAGTGTTTGCTTTTTTCTTCATGGTTGTGTGGCAGTTAAGCGTCAATGAAAACCACTGATATATCTTCTTCTTCTGTGGTGGTGATGATGATAACTTTTGACGCATTTTTACGCATAACCATGTTTTACAGGTACCGAGCCCCAGAAGTTCTGCTGCGGTCCACGAGCTACAATTCGCCCATCGATTTGTTTGCTGTCGGTTGCATCATGGCGGAGCTATACACTTTTCGTCCTTTGTTTCCTGGTAGCTCAGAAATTGATATGATTTTCAAAATCTGTTCTGTCTTGGGCACACCTAATAAGGTAGGTATGGATAGTGTAGTCTGTTTTCCATGTTTTTCGTTTCCCGAGATGTACGAATAAACGTAATAAAAGAAATCACACAGGCTGCTCAAGCAGTGAATGGGCGCATAATTCTTCATCGCCCTCTTTTCCTGTGTTCACCCTGTTGGTCATTTCGTCCATTTAATCCATTCTGCGAAAAAATTTTGTTCGGCTAGTTCTTGATTGTCATATTTTTTCACCGACTAACGCATTCCTCACTCGGACCTTTCAGTGTCTCGCCAAATATGGCGTCTCCTGTGTTACCAACCATATATGAACGCGATCAATCTTTAGCGTGCCCTATGCTCATTGTGTGGTTTTCAGAGTAATCCATTGATGCATACACTCTGAGGAAAGAGACATTTCTATGGATAATCTCTATGCAAGGCAAAGTACTCAGTTATCTTATTAGAGTAGTTTCAGTTTTGAATCGATTAGGTACATTCACCAACCATACTGTCAGTGCGTGGACTCATTACACACACTCGTCTTTCACCTACTTATCTTTCTGCAGGGAGATTGGCCCGAAGGTTATCAGTTAGCTGCCGCAATGAATTTCAAATTCCCTCAATGTGCTCCATCTTGCTTGCAATCTTTGATTCCTAATGCTGGACCCGAGGGCATCCAGTTGATCTCCGACCTCATTACATGGAATCCTAAACGGAGACCGACTGCGCGTGAAGTGAGTTTAGTACGCCTACTCCCCTTGACTGTTCTACTTTCACCAATTCATACGTAGTATCGCCATGATGGGGCTGGTGTAATAGCTCAGATTTCCCTGTTCACGATTCGTCCATTGCAAATGAACACTTTTGCGTGAGGTTTCGTGCAATTTCTTCCCATGTTTGATTAGTGTTATAATTAGAGGAAGTGCTGGTACTGAACTCCCGTGCAGCCCTGATTACGTGGTCACGTCTCTAATTTATGGCAGAATGGTGGGGACAATGAGACTTAATTCATATGTTTCGCGAAGGTATATGGATCTTAGAGATAAATCGGTTCGATAAAATTATTTGGCCTCATGATCTGTCGTAGTTCCGGTTGTCAGATCTATCAAACCCATTATGAAGTTTGAAATGCAGTTGTAGAAGAAACACGTTCGTGATTATTAGTTCTGTACTCCCCGCATGCTTGTGTTTTCGCGGTTACTGAACGTTTCAGCGCTTACATGCGTTGTTTTATTACTACCCGAAACATAACTCAGGACGTTGTATCTCACATGTTCGCTCTTGTTTAATAACCATTCACTAGTAATTTTGTTGTCTTCGGTGTCTCCTAAGGCCCTACGACGTTCATACTTCAAACCTTGCTTGAGAATAACCCGCGGCCCAGATTCTGGAGGTGATAAGTCGTTGCATGTGGTAGCCAACTTGTGTAAGCCATTGCCGTCGGAGTCAATGCTCTTTTCAGACGAAGACGGAAATTTCCGGACACCGTCAAACTTCGCCATGAAGATCGAACCGGATGATTATCGTGTTCATCAACATGTGCCGCCAGCGGCGGGATATCAAAACGATTCGCTGTCTGCACTAGCTGCTGCACACAATGGTCATGCAGGAATGGAATCAAAGCCTTCAGAACATTCCGATTTCGCTTCCGAGTTCCGGTCCTCCACGGTTTCACAGTCATTTGTTGGCCACGGCCCGTCCCGCAAAACACACACGCCCTCGGTTCCTACAGACGGTAGGCAAACAAAACTTTCCCATCCTGTTGGTCTTTGGTTTCTGTTTGTCTGTCCACCAGATTTTCATATTAAACTGAATAATTTGGTCACCGTCCAGGTATGCTGAGCACGAGGCAATGAGCCGGTTTGGAAGTTTAGATTATACATTATCCGCCAGTCGATACCCCTCTCTTTGTATAATGGCAGACAACCACTGCTGGCGTTGTTCGCAAATTGATAACAGTTATTCTGGTGGTGTCGTTGTGCACACAGCGGTATACTTTCCTGCATTCATCGTTTAATGTTGAGTCGCGTCTCCGTGCTTCTTAACAAGATTCAGTTCGGAGTTTGAAAAACTTATCACGTGAGGTGTACTTTATCCCGAAGTCCTAAGTAGTTTCTCACAATCCCTATGAAAAGTTTGGACAGTGTTTTCGCTGTAACTGTACTATGTGACGAATACCAAAATTGTCACATGAAATGTTTGCTCGAGCAACACTTTTGTTCTCTACTGTCGTTTATGTATTCGAAGTGATAACCATAAGACGTGCATTGGTAAAATGTTGGTGTCTGTCTAATCATTAATCTTTACTTCGTTCTATAGATATGTGCCATACGTGTTTCAGTGTTTAAACACCAGTACGCAAACGAAAGAGATATACGGTCGAATAGCGGAATGAGCTGCCAACAGATAGGCTAGGAGATGATAAAGATTTTATGTTTACGTTAAGCAGTTGACAAGCACGGGTAACATGGGACAACCAAACTGTCGTGGACACAACCATATATGGAAACAATAATTATAATAACAGTAGTGACAATCATAGTCATAATAATCAGTCTGGCGTAAAATACAATTTTACCTCGATCGAGCTACGTGCGACACTTTTGTTCCCACAAATTGTTTTTATCTATCTGCCACTTCCCCTTGTCAGGTGTTACGTCAAAAGACAGTGAGACTACGATCCCAAATGGCCCACACCTGAGTGTCCAGCCATCCCAGAAGACTTATACATGGAATACCATCAAAGATGTGGGGGGCTTTGGGGATCGATTTTTGGTCGAACTCTTCGCTTCCAGAGAGCTCTGTAAACATGAAGCTAGTAAACGTGAAACAGTAAGCCTATCAGTTACTTTTGCATTTTGTGAACACAGTCAATGTTAAGCTCATCCAGTCTATAAACAATCAACGGGCGTTAGTATTTGTAGGGTTCTGGATTCATTCTAACATTCAGCCCTATTCAACGATGCATGAAGTCTCTGAGTGAAGTAGGTTTACGTTGCCTGTCCGGCTGGGGATTTTGCGTTAAATGACATCGCTCGTTAGAAACACCTCCTGAGGTGGTTGTGTACAGTAATCAGTGCTGGGCCTGCATGCACTACAATTGTGCTCTTTTTGTCTCCACTGTTTACCCCGTTATTTTATCTTATTAGTAAATTTGTTCCGGTATGTTCATCATCGTTGCGGTGTACGATATATATATATATATATACATATATATATATATATTCAGCTCGACGGAATCATCACTTCTGAAAGCTCGATCACGTTTGCTTGTGAGTAATATTCGGGATTTTAGATGGCGTCGAATGGTGGCCTAGTAACTTCCTCTTTAACTTTAATCGGTGACCACATGATTAAGATTTTCCACCCAGTTCACATAATAAAAATAATTGCATTTGCTGAGTTATGTATTGATTACCGAGAAGGATTGGGGGTTTTGGTTGATATAATTGGAACATCACTAACAACTGCTCGCAACTTTTGCATTCTCCAAGACTTTTCAGCCAACGTCTTTTGAATGGAACCACAAAACCGTTTATGGTCCCTGAAAATTTTTATCGGAGTTCCACTGTTTAGGATAAATTAATGTTACATGTACAGGTATTTGTCCGTGGAATCGTTTAATGCTCATCACTATTTTCGGGCGATTTGACACATCTACTGTCCGCACTCCGCTGGGAAGATTGTTGAGTGATTTGAAACTTTGATCGTGGATTTTTTAAGTTATTCGTCTGGCGTTTTCACTTCCACAAGTCTTATCACGAAGTTTGTTGTTCGTCAACCCTAGGAACTACCAGTAACGTCGTTCACAAATAAGAAACCAGGCCGCAGACGATGGCCCGAACTGCATCACCAAGATTCTGTACCGGAACAACATGATCTGGATCGTCTGGTTCGTCAAAAATCTCCGACGAAAACTGTCTCTCCGATGGTTGAGGTACTACTCATGTTTTGGACTCTGGGACATACTACTGTAACATCGACTGCTTGCAGTTTGTTTGTTTGTGGAGATGGTTTGACAATGTCAAACAGGTTTTAATGCTGTGTGATCTCAGCCAACCTGTTAATGAGATATCGCCGATCCATTCGTGAGTGAGCCTAGTCTGTAGGCTACGCAATTGGTTGTGCATCCCCAGCGTTCCGGAATACGCGCCAGCGAAAGGCCGTGTTGCTCACGCGATCAGTCCACTTCATGTGAATTGATTGACGGATACATCGACAGTCAAATACAACAAGTCTGCCTATATCCTCGTTGTGAACAGGCTACGTTTCCGAACCACAGAGCGAAACAGAACGTACACGAGCATTATAGGCTCTTCCTTACAGTGACGGTTTTTTCAACGTTGCAGGTGACGAAGGTTGGCAAGGGCAGCTCGTAGCTTCACCGCCCTCGCTGATATCTCATCCGCAGTATTATAAGCTGACGAGATAATGTCCACAGTCTCAAGTGGATTGCCTGTAATAAAGAACGTAGGAATGGGAATGTCCTAGTCCTAAGGAAACACTTTGAACGTTGAAGGCGCGAAGCGCATTTCGTACAAACCAACCCGGTCACTCACCATGTTCATTATGGTTTACATGTCTTCGGCAAATGGGCTAAGTAGTAAGACAATACCATCCGCATACTCCAAGTCGGTAAACCTAGCGCCAGGAAGAAGCTCGACATCAAGTTTATTCGGTTCCATAAACGCACGTTCCAGAATGTCGTCCATGACTAAATTGAATAGGAAGGGTGAGATCGAACACCCTTGAAGAATACCACTAGAAGTGATGAAAGCCGGAGATGGTTGTTCATGAACTTCCACTCTGCTTTCAGAGTGAGCACACAGTGACTTCAACAGATTCACATATTTTCCTGGTGCTCCTTTGTGAAGATGGCACAATGCGATATTCGAAATCAAGTGACCATGACGGAAGGTTTACTCGTTCGAATAGCTTGCTAGTGTTTTGTCTGGAAATAAGTTTGCTGAAGATGCACTGGAATTGTGGATATATCCCTTTTGATATTAAATGCATGAAACATTTGGAGGAGGCTCTGCCGTTTCAGTACACAGCACTCTAATGTATATCTCCGAGTGCATCAAAATATGGATCTAATTTTAACAAAATATCTTTGTCACCTTGTCCACGGTATAGCCTTACTTTTGGTCAAATTACGAACATAAAGGTCGCCACAACATGCCTCGCATATACTTAGGATCTCTAGTACTCTACAGCTATGGAGTTTAAAGAAGGGGTGTAAAAGTTCAACGTTGAAGGCGATCAGGATCGGAATACTTCGGTGTCCATAACTTCATACCATCTTAGACGGTGGATCTTTTGTCAACAAACAGCTGATGGAATTGGATGATTGCCTAAAGTGTGCGCCCATTCTGTGTAGGAGTTGTGTCGAATCGTAACATTCTGTTTTCATTTATCAGGGGAGAGTGAGGGCATTATCTAAGCAGATGTGTTGTTTTTTATGTGAAAAGAAATGTTAACAAAGGACATTTATTTGTTACGGTGGATTGTAGGTATTTCCATTATGTTAAAAATGATTGTATCTGTCAGTGACTCAGATTCCGTCAGGATTTCGATTTCGTTTGATAAAGTGACCAACATTTGATAGATCGAAGGATATTCACCATGATGTCTCCAAAGTTTAAGGTCAGTATGGTAATTTTTTTTGCTGAATCATTTCATCATCATCATTTATGACGAGTCACTCGATTTAGATAGTGTACATGGGTTTTTAGACTTGATTAGGAGGAAGAGTTCTGGTACTTCTGGTTCTTACTCTAAGCCCTAAGTTGACTAAAAATAGTTTGTTTCTTAACACCAAAACATTTTCGTAGTGTATGCCACAGATAGTTTTTCACGTATATATTCCGTCCTGTCTGCTGTATGTATCTTTCCTAGCAACGAAATAGTAATTACGCCTTACGCTTACATGCTGAACTGAACGGAATCTCGGATACGAGTGCTTTGTTCGCCGACCAATTCCGCATTCCTCTCACACAACGATCCAGCTCCCGATTAGTGTCAGATTGCCCAGACTTGGTTGTACAGGCCAAGAAACGACACGCTGGACGCCTCACAAGGCACCTACCTAAGCACGGAACTGCACCACGGAAAAGGGATCCCTTTGATATTGACGAAATTCTTGAGTGAGTTTTGAATATCTGATGCTTTTGAATTCTCAGTTATCTTAAGAAAACAAAGTACATAGCTGAGTTCTGGTTTATAACTTTCTATCCGTAACACTATCTAGTGTGGTCCTTCTTGAACGACTATCCGTCACTCTTCCCATGGGAAATATTTTATGTCTGCACATCCGGTGTCTCTGTAAATGCTGGAAATACCTTACTGATCAAGTTATATACAGACAAAAACGATGAGCCAGTTTTTTGAAAAGAAAATGTATATTTTGGAAGGAACGAATAAAAATATTCTGAATCATTTTATTGAACTGGATATCGCGGCTTTCGGTCAGTTAGACCAGGTAGTGGAGAGAATACTTTAGACACTTCTGCGCTCATACCGTTTCTGGTATTCAGTCGATTCCTTGTTTATTTTGCTGACGAACGTTGGAAACCTATGTTGACGGGTTTTTCTGTAAATGTAATATCTGCTGAAGGACTTTTTAGATGGTTCCAGGTACTCACATTTATGTGGTCGAACCAGCAGCTGTGCACTTCCTATGTCCCGACTAGAAATGTCTTGCGTCCACAGGCACGTCTTACATTGAGCTTCTGATCCAACAGTTTTACCTGTGGCAAAAAGGAAGTAGGGTTTTCTTAGGGAATCCTACCCAGAGTCAATAATTCAGACGTCTGACTCACTTTGCGGTGAGGACAAACGCAGCCCAGGGTGCAGTGAATAAGACGTTGATGACTGTTTCATCACTGATGCGCACACTAAATGTATTGTAAGCTACATCACGTTTTTGAGAATTTGTGCGGGTTTTTCGACTTTACAGGTTAATGTGCCGGTGGTCACGGTTAGCCGTTTGGCTCTCGGAATAATCTTTGTTTGGGGGTACCTTTCCTTCTGTGCACGACAGACAGTAGTACGGTATTTATAAGTATAGTTATGCTGCACACTCATCAATTCGTCCCTCACTGCTTAAGTATCTCTACACCGTCAATATTGCGACATGCAAACCAATGAGCGTAACTGCTTTTTGTCTCGCTCGTCCACTTTAACCTATCTGATATGGTTGGACTTGGGAGGACTGAAGTCCCAGTTGGCATAAAACCCAGTCGAAACAGCTTACAAGGCTGACCACTACGCGAGGGCAACAGAAAAGGTCAAATGGAATACACACGGACACATAGTTGGCGGCATCCGTTTACGACTAGCCTGTCAGTGATCTTCGTCAAAGGCCACTTGGACATAGCGTTTATCACAAGTGACTTACGCTGCAGCACTTGTGGCTCCACTCACACACCCCGTATTCGGTTTAAATCCGAAGGTATAAGACCCGGAAACGTATGAATGAAGGCCTTTGTGATCGGGCTGGCCAACGCCGGTTAACCAAGTGGTAGGCTAGTTTGAAAGTAAAACTCCTTTTTCTCAGAAACAAAACTTTAATGGTAAGATCTGAGATGAGAAAAAGATGCTGAGAATGTAAGGCAAGATATAGTTCTGTATGGGAGTATTTGCTACTGCACTCTAGACAGAACAGGGGGATAAACAAAAAATTGAAATGAGATGGAGAAACAAAACATTCTTCGTACAATACAGCAATAAACATGAGGAAATAGAAAGGTAAAAGGCCACCATGGTCCAGGTTTTGGAAACGCAGAGAGGGTGACGTGACGGTAGCGATCGTTGATTGATATGAGCGAAAAAATGGATATAATGGGCATAACTACCTTGCGTTTAGTACACTCATCGTCACTTCGCTGACTGCTTACTGTGGGTCATTTGGTGACTTCACTATCCGAGACGGTCAGCGTATTGGCAGCCGCATTCACGACAGTGCCGTATAGTCATGTCATCACGACCTATGGCATCTATAGTTCTCTTGTTTACTGCGCGCTTGAATTCACGGCCGCGCAGATGTCGCTCTTTGAACCTCCGGTCGCTCGTCCGGATCGCACTCCTCCAGATTGTCCTTCACACACAGTTCATTTCGCTTATGTACGCGTGTATGCGACGTGACTAAATGAGGGAGCGGCGAAGGATGATAGCTCCTAAACTGTCACGCGATTTTAGTTGCGGTAGTTTAGTATACTGTCAGTCTGGGTCTGATTGATGCTCGATTATGTGAATGTAGTCCACATGTCGCCTTAGTCGTCAACCAACAAGTTATGTCCATTAGGCTGAGGTGTATGTTCTTATGCGCATGTCGATGCAGTAGCGCAGGCGCTCTGTGGAACCACCGTCGTATTTGATCAGGGCCTATTCCACAGGCAAGGCCATCAACTGACTAGTGAAACTAACTATTCAAAAAACTAGAAAGAATTTCCACTCCTCTTTTTCATGAAACTCCATTGTTATTCTTTGTTTATCGGTCTGCTACTCTGTAGACGACTGTCTGCACGAACTACAGTTCAGACCACAGTTCCCATGGCTACGACTGGAAGCTGAAAGTAACATTGACTACACATTTACCAATACGCTATTTACCTACGTTGTTACTTGAGAAAAAAAACACGTTCACCTAGTGTTTTTTTTGAAGTGGAGTACTATTAAGGTGTGTTACTGGTTCTTGTAGTATGTGAGACTCCAAAGGAGTATGTGTATCGTCGACCAGTGGATAAACAAGACGCGCAGTTGCTGTTAACTTACCACACGACGACGATAAATGTTTAAAAATGATAATAAAAACGCATCTTTTTTGTCGCCCTAACCATTTGCCACTTTCCTGAAACCGATTGGAAGAAACGTCTGCAGACTGTTTGTTAACTGGTCCATGAAGAGTTGCACGTCGGTAACAGTTGGTGTTCCGGCGGTTTACTAGTGAAGGCTCAAATACCATACATGTACACAGATGTTTTTTGTGTGTAGAGGAAGTATCCGATAAACAAGGAAACGCTTTGGGGAGGATTTATTGAAATTGGACTGGAGTGGTTTTCTGACTGGAGAACGTTCAGCCGGTCATAGTTCAAGCACAAGCTTCTGTAGGTGGAAATGTGATCGATCGATGCTAGCCAGCTAGAAACGGTGATCAGCAGTTACTTTGAATGTGTTTGCAAGAGGAGGGCAGTCTTGACATACGCTCTTGGTATTGATGCTCTCAGGCAGTTCACCGTAAACTCTAACCTAAGCTGATGTATGTAAATAAAGCGCCGACAATTTATTCACTTACTTGGTCAGTACACTTCTACGTTTAAGCTACTTTGAAAGTGTAGATCGATCAACTGAATTGAACGCACCTTTATATTCAAGGAAAAACGACAATTGTTGGCTGGTGAAGAATGAAAATCTGATCAAATACCTCTGCGTTCAAAATGATATCCTATCTGTTCTTCCCTGATATCTTCTCCAAGGCTTCAGTGCGCCGATTAGGTATAATGGATGCTAAAAGCCTACTATAGATTAGGGTCAAGCTGATCTCCTTGTGGTTTTTACAAGAGCCCCTGCCTTCTATTTTGGATATAAGAACTTGAATAAAACAGTGAGAAGACGCAATTCATGTGACGTTCTCCGGAGTAACATTTCGTACATTCTGATCACACATGGACATGTAACTAATTTTAGACGAATCAAAATTCCACAGAGCGGAAGTCATGGCTTAAGGGATTAAACAGACAGACACCAAAAATGAAAAAATCAAAATTGTGGGAATGCTGACTACCAGGGTAGCCGCAGTGTCAACACAAATTGTTTTTGAACACACAGGGGAGGACTGTGACGTTTAATGGCCAAAGCCTCAGCAAACTGGAGTATGCGTTTCCGGTTGCTCCGGAAGATCACTGAGAACGCGTCAGAAACATTGACTATGTGTCCTGTTTGTATTGTGTGCATTACAACGGAAGATGCGGGGTGCCGTCCATCGGCATCTATACGGGCTCCTGGTGTTTCTAACTGCGTCTCCAGCCATTTGGGTACATGCTCCTTGATACGAACAGCTAGTTGTCAGTTTGTCCTCCCTATGTAGCCAATATTGTAGCTACACGAGTATTTGTATACACAGCGGGATGTGACAGCCGTACACTGTTTGTTCGTAACTGGGGCGACTGGTAGAGTTCTCGTTCGTTGTATTACACACAACTTTGCAGCGTTATAAGCCCTAGACACAGCCGGTGTTAGACGCTTCCTCATTGTTGTTGACCAGCTGTCTCCTAGGAACGGAAGCTCCAACTACACTTCCCTCTTCGGTACCGTCGTCACTTCTACAGTTGGAATGACGGCTTTGCTGTACTTTTTAATAAATCACAGGGGGTACCCGTTGACCAGAGTGTCTGTCAGTAAGCCTAACTCTGGCTGTAGGTTGTCTTCGGTGCAAATCCGCCGTGCCTCCTGACTAGACTTCTGTTATGCTACACCGGACAGAAGCTTTCGAAATGCATGTACTGTCCAGTCCAGGTAGGTTTCCTGTAGACGGATCTCCCTACCGTGCCATCTGGTCTTCGAGTGACTCGAATGTCCAGGTACGGAAGACAGCCATTCGCTTCGTTCTCTCTCGTCAGTTTTAAGTTCGGGTGAGTCTGGTTCAACTTCGATAATAACATATTTGATTCACTCGAGCTCTCAACGATGGCTAGAATGTCATCTACGTAGCGTCTGTACAAAATCCGCTAACCTAACGGACTGCCCATTGCAACCCCGTACACTTGTCGGAAACTATAAGTTTGGAAATTGAACCTTACATTATGTGTGCATAAAAGTAATAATGATTTCAGTTCGGTCACTAGGATAGGAAACAGAGCACTGCTGATTACAATAAATTCGTAAATACTTTCAACTGTTTCATGAAGCGGAATGTTAGTAAACAGGGATGTCACGTCAAATGAACACATCAATTTATCTCGGACATTTAAACCATCTATACAACTAAGAAGTTCCAAACTGTCCTTCAGATTGTACTTACTGAACTGTTTTCTGACTGGTTCCTGCAAATCAGCTAGCCAACGGGCAAATTTTTGCTGCGGTGCGTTACACATGGACATAATAGGCCGAAGTGGGACATTGGGTTTGTGAATTTTGGGCAGTCCGTACATATGCGGTGTGCGTGTGCCGATTGGCTTCATCAGCCTGCATTAATCGACATACATGACGCCATTTGTCCTCAACCCTTCCAACCTGCGGCAGATTTCTTTTTCCACTTCTCGGACGTTGTCAGGATTATCATCCGGGAGACACTTCTGGGTGTCATTAAGAACTGTTATCGGGTGACTTGAGCAGAGAAGAATGTTCTCCATCGTGTAAACATATTGAAACTACTAAGTCTACTGACACCTTCCCCCAGTCTTTGGAAAGTGCCGACGCGTGGTCATCCGGACCAACAGCCGGTTTGATTATGCTGACGTGGTATTATTTGACAATTTTCAAACAGCGTGGACAATAATAGACGTTATTTCACGCCTGTCTAAATACTTTGGGATGCGGTTAGTAAACCTCAGATTGCGAACTGTTTCTGCAAGACTGTAATCTATGTAGATCTAACGTTGGATAATGACTTCATGAAGGTTGTTGATTGGTAGTTGCACCGTCAGCTTTTCATATATAAAGAATCAAGTAGAAGCCGTCATCTGCAAGGCTTAGACGGTATTGGTCAATCTAAGACATGTCTGACTACAGAGGTATCTCTCTCAAACGTAAGGCCGCGTATATGATGCGACTTTAATGGCTGTGCTACTGTACGCCTATGAAACTTGACTGCTCTAGGTAGGAGACATGAATCGCCTTCACGTATTTCATCATCGGTGTGTGCATTCCATCACTCGCATCAGATGGCATCATTGAGCAAGCAACGAAGGGATTAGCAAACAGGTATTGAGTAATGATCCCAAAACGGGTTTGTTTGTTCATTGTTCAAGTGGGCACAGACCCAGATTGGCCATGTACTAAGGTTTTCAACTACTCTTCTGTCACATCGAGCACTCTTTGCCGATACTCTGGCCCGATGGCTTAAGGTGCAAGGTGGACAGATGATGACCTGGCGCAGACAAATGAAGTAATTCACCAAGGGATTGGCCACTGTAGGTCGGGTTCGTCTCCCTGGACGGGGGCCTCGCGTCTCATAGTCGGTGCCTGGAGACGTTAGGTGAGATGGCGACTAATCGGACTCAGTGGCTTGAACGTTAACATTGTTTATCCTAGTTGTTTGTAAAGTGAGTGCACTTAATGACGTGGAACAGTGAAATCCGTAAGGGAGCCGTCTTGCCGATGACGTCTCACTTCAGCTTATAGGTCGGTTGTTTGTTTTGCAAATACACGCTGGTATTACGTGTTTGACTATAGATACAGTTCTTTTGGTATTGGTAATATTTCGTTCCTTCCCGTTCGTTTTCTTCTTGGCTAGAGCTTGCTGTTTCCTTAGTTGTATAGCAGTCAAGCATCTGCGCGAACTATTGACTGTATGCTGTTTGTGATGATGGGGATAAATGGCAATCGTCAGTGTAAACGCTGCTGTTTTTCTACAAAAGGGGTTTTGTTCTTCTAATAGATTGCGATTGCCTTTTTTCGTTAAGACCACCATTCTAATTTTTTAGTTCCATAGTCAGGTACGCGACATGGGATGGGAGTGAAAGCTGTGATGAGGACATTGTTGCTGTTAACAAACTTCTTGTATCATATTGATTTTGTCTGATGATTCCCAGCAATTGATTTCACACTGTATACCTATTTACTGCCTCCTGTGATGGACCCTTAATACAAGCTAACGTAAATCTGGTATTCAAATTATTGGAAATATTTGGGGTTTGCACGTTTTCTAGAAATAACTACTTATTTTATTTGCCTTTTGCTTGTTTTCATTTTGTTCATGATTAACTATTGACTCTAGGTCGTTTTCGGACCTCCTCGCTAAGTAGGATCTATCTATCACGTGCGACTATTTCTTGCCCTTCTTTGCGCGTGGAACCGCCATGCTTTGTTCCATTCTCTGTAGTTTTTCTAGTGATAAATGACAGCTAATTGCGCATCCGTGCGTACATTGTATCATTCGTAGTTCAGCATTGAATCGTGAACTTGCATCACGGTGAACGTCTGCTTTTATGTTCGATTGGATGAGCTCAGTTGGAGGTCATTACTCCACTGAGCGCTTGCAGAAGCATGACATCTAGAACTGGTTCATTTAAATTGGGTGAACCAAATCACTGGATTGTACATAGTAATGAAGTAGAAATGGAGACGTTAGACATAAAGAACGAAACGGGAACAAGGATCACTTGTCTTACAGCGATTAGTTAGAACGTAACCGTTTACAATGGCCCCGACTTTCTCCCGGCTTAGTGCTGTTCCTTGATTGACCCTGACTGCAGTCAGAAGAATTCATGGGATTGTAATTTATACTGGACACTCGTTCATTTCACCCATTCTTTCGCGACAGCCATGAACCTGACCAGAGGACACAATGGCTCGAGCCGCTGCTCACCTCAACAGTAGCGTAAAATAACCTAGAAGAAACTTTACATGAAAAGTTAGAAGTTAATAAAATAAGGTTAAGCGAAAGAACTAGAAGAGACGTGACTGATGACACACCAATGACTGCAGCACACTGTCATCTCGGATAGCGTCTGTAACTGGCGATTCGATTGATCACGTGGACCTCAGCCGGGCGGGTGACTCCTGTCCAATTCACTCAGCATAAGTGTCGGGTTCGTTATGTTTCCTGACCAAATTGTTGTCTGACCACCACACGGTTTTACCCATGTCATTTTCCAGTACCAACGAAATGACCGAGACAGCTGAGATTGTCACAGGCTGTGTAGCTTCGTGGTGGTCGATAAATGTATTAGAATGATTTCGAACGTTCTCCTGGTCATTTCCATCATCGGTTTTTATCCTGTTGAGCACTTTTTGTGTCAGTTGGGTCGCACTGTTGACAAATCCCATGTTGTTGTTAGCGTGCACCATTTGGGACATATAACCATCGGTGGGAAGAGTGCAAGTTGTCATCAGCACCAGTGACCGAATATTAGATAGTGAGTGGCAGGAACTACCTATTACAGGACAAGTTATGGTTGAAAACACTGCCGTTTTTTGCTTTGAACACGCTGGTTAAATGAGGCGCATTTGTTTTTGCAGGATATTGTAAGACTTCTCTCTCTCTCTTGTGGCACAAATGCCAACTAAGCTGAATTCGCCATTTTCGTCATTTTGGAGATATCATTATTATCGGATACTGCATACATTCCGCTTTTTAACAAATTTGGTAAAAGGAGTTTAGTATTTTAAACGTAACCAAAGTCTGGGGTTATTGTTCCTGACACTTTCTCAGCGTTTTTCAGAGTAACTGGAACCATCCTTCAGTGTGGTAAGATCTTGGCTGGATATCACCAAAGCCATTTATTTTGATGTTACAGCGTCCTTGATAGCCAATAATCATGAGTTCTGATTGTATTTCAGATGGCTTTTGTCCTATCTATTTGTTCCCCCCCTCCAAGAGAGTGGCGTCCATCCTTTAGTTATTATGTTTATTGCTGGTCACCTATTCGTATGTCCCTCACGTGCCAATGAAGATAAACTAGCGCTGTAAACTGAACTCAGAATATAGTGAACGGATGTGTATAACGAAATAATGTAAGTGAACCGAGGTGCCTTTAACTCCACATCGTTTCTAACCACGTGGAATGAATGCGCTCATTGTCCAGCACATTCGTCTTAGTCTTTTCTTTTAAATGTATTATCATTTGTCTCCATGTTTTTCACTTAGCAACTGCTAGTCATAGCGGTTCTGTTCACTTCTTTTCGAATTCGTTTCAGCTCCAACAGTTCTGAGGAAAAAGTTGTAGTAAACAATTGGTACGGTTTCCGTTTATTCGTTGGTTCGTGTTTGTTCTTCTCATCACGTTTAGTGCACGTGTTTCTGACTTACACGAGCTACCCTCTGTCACCATCGATACCGGTGTAGTATCATTAATTAATTCGAGCATTAAGCGAATGACATTTCATTATGTGTAGCTCTATCGTACGGCTGCGAGACTTAACTTGTGTGTACGGCGTACTTTCTAGGATTGGCATGTGTAGTGGAAACAACACTCGGCTACCCGGCAGTTTTTCGAGTGGTCTAGTCTGATATGCCGGTGTGTTGTTAGGTTCGCTGTACGGGCTTCCGTGGTTTGAGCACGTTTTTAATATTTCAGTCTATCACTTGTCGTGTAGAGCGACTTCTTTTTTGCTGATTCTTCTATTTGAAGTAGCATGGAACTGAACTCGTGGATTGTTTTTTCGAGAGACTTGATGGTCCTTTTAATCACGTCCCGTTTTCCCTTAGGACTTTCATTCGCTGGGGCATCTAAGTATCATAAGTTATACTAGACCTTGAATACATCGGTATGTCAGCTGGTGGGTAAAACTTGTTATTTTCGACGTGAAATGACCTAGGAGTTAAAAAATAAATCCCGATTTAACTCACACTGTGTGCATTTGAATTGAGTTGACTTTTCCAGCAGAGCGACAAAGTTAGGTCAACAACTAATCACATATTCCCCTTTGAGTCTGTATACCCAATCGTTCTCACACTACTCGACGAGAATGGTATCCTAGGCAGGATTTCCGAAACAGCTACATTGGAATTTACCAGTTTATGCGTTAACCGTTTAGGGTTGAACAAAAAATTTAAAGCACTTGATCATCAGTCGTTCTCACCGCTTCTCTCAGTCGAAGGCTAGTTAGTCTTGTTGTAGGTCCTGTAGTGTATCTTTCGTTGATGAGCTTGGCGACACTGGAGAATACATTCGTTGCAGCTTACTCTTTTTCCAGTCCTGGTTTACTTTGTAACTCGGCTAGTTCGGCGCAGTTTGTCGTCGATGTTAGGGTTTCATTTTTTCCCGTCCAAAACCGCCTCCGTGCTCGAGAAAAAACGATTACAGATGAGTAATGGGGGGATTCTGATTTTCATATAGATTGAACATCACCCACAATTGATCCAAGCAGCTGTCGCATCCCCATAAACTTTCCAGTAGGCTCCTTTCGAACAGCAGAAGCACTAGACTGGAGTTTCGCTCTGATTAGAGCTCCTCAGTAGTGCATATGATCGCCACTGCCGCCGGGACTTGAACCACGGACACGCTGTTCATGAGCAGGCAATCGTGTTTACCACTGCGCCATTGACCTCACATTAGGCACGACCGAATTATCGTATGTGAACACTCAACCACTTTGGCTTGTGAGTAATGATCAGGTTGCTCGATCGCCTCGAGAGGAGACACAGTTACTGTCTGTTAACTCATGAACAGCGGGTCCGTGGTTCAAGTCCCGGCAGTGGTGATGATATGCACTACTGACGAGCTCTAATGAGAGCGAAACTAGAGTCTAGTGCTTCTTTTCGAAAGGGGCCGACTGGAAAGTCTATGGGAATGTGACAGTTTGGATCAATTGTGGGTGATGTTCAATCTAAATGAAAATTAAAATCCCGTACTACTCATCAGTAATCAAATACCGCTCAACAAGTCAATGATTTCTGTGATTTCAACTTGGAGAGAAGTCCTAGTCAAGGGGTCATCGATTGGAGTTAACAGACAGTAACTGTGTCTCCTCTCGAGGCGGTCGGGAAACCTGATCACTACTCACAAGCCAAAGTGGTTGAGTGTTCACATATGACAATTCGGTCGTGCCTGATGTGAGGTCAAAAAACGATTAATGCAATCTGAATAAGCGGAACTATCCAAAACGGTCGGGAGGTAACCTTGGTTAATTTTTACCCTTCCGACTCTTATTCCGCTATGCTCATTGGGGGCCTAGTGGTCCTAACTGTTTTTTTCGGTAACTTTCCTTCAATTTTTTGATTCGAGATTGTTTTCAGGTCACTATGCATCATATAAATACCTTGTATTTTTCACCTTGTGACGCACGTTTTGGTGCGGAACAAAGCTGTTTTTTTGCGTGCGTCTTTTAGCTTGTCTTGGGAGCAAATATACATTCGTGTTTCAAATTTTCCATGTTAATTATTACGGAGAAGATAATCCGATTTTTGTCGAGCGCACCACTACATCGAGGACGAACCAGCATATACTTTCGAGGGTTTACAACAGTTGGATTGTACAGATATGCTAAGCAGAGCCAGTTGGAACGTCATGTTCACTCCAAGGTTGAGTACAACACTGTACGTAGCCTTCTTTGTAAGATGTGATGACCATTGCTTGCTTCGTTTTTCTGTCCAGAGGACACTTTCATGCGGTCTCTCTTGTACATTATTGTCAATGACTTCTTCACGTGATGCCATTGTTACACGGGGTTGTAATAAATGGATCTAATATTGTACACTGTTGTTAGCTGGACCACTGGTTACTGTAACATAGCTTCCTTGATAAAGCATAGAGTTTGAAGTGCGCTGCACAAGTGCGGAGTGGAAAAGCCTTGAATTGATGGAATCCCGCAGATGTCATACCCATTATCCTATTGTATGTTTAACTGCCAATTTACGCCGGTCGGCTACGCCATCGTCATAGACGATTAATTGGTATTCCTAGTGCATGCCCAGCCACTTAAGTCTATGAATCCCTAGGGATTGAGAGAATGAACCAGCTTGACACCTGCTGTTCTCCTAGTGAGACAAATGATACGATCGACCAGAAGTAGCATTTTCTGGAAAATTATTCCTTTATTAAAAGATACAACCTAGCTAGTGCATTGACGTTACACAAGTTACCACTCTGGCTTGCCACTTTGAACGATTTCATTATAACCGTTCGCACATTGAGCCTCTCTTTATGAATAGTATACAATTGCTTCAATCTTAGACAATTTTTGAAAGCTCACAGAAGTCGTGGAAGCATCGTCAGGCAGCGATTACGGATTGCAGTCGATAAGTGAAGTGTGACCAAGGTATTGCTTGCCGATAACCCACAAGTAAGCCAATAGGATGTAAGCCAAGTGCTATCTGCAATACATCACTGGTTTGTGGTTTACAATGTATCACGGTGACATTCGTTCGTGTGAAACTGATAATATGCTGAAACTAGCGATGTAGTCTGTAGGATGATCAGGTCAGCTGTCTCACGTAGATTGGACTGCAGTTTTCGAGGGAGAAAACTGTGACAGTCAACACCATGGTCTCGAAGGGAGATCACACCAATTTAGGCTCTAAAGGCCGGTCCGTGGTAGTAAATGTGAAGTATTCTGTGTTGGATCCTGAATTCCCTCAAACAGGACGAACACGGCCTCTCTAGAGGAGTGATCCTAGTGATGTGACTGCCGTATTCTCTTTTCTGTCTCATTGTGTCTTGCTCGTTGATAGTACGGGATGCGTTCGATTGAATATGTATGACAGTTTAATCCTCCATTATGATCGTCTCCGTTTTGGAGACTTAGAATAATGCTGCTGTCGTATACGTACCTGTTAAGTCTCGGAGCAATGCCTTTCCGTTCGCCAGAAACCGTGTAGGTTGTTGTAAATAAATCTCACACCGTTATTTCGTTTTCCTTAATTTTCCGTATCTATCCGACTTGCATTTTGTTTCCGCTGTTCCAGTTTACATGTATTTTCCTCGCGCTCAGATCTCTCATTTTGTTTTCAGTTCAATGTCGTTCAATAAACGAGCTATGCCGGTGGCTCAGCAACACCAACAGCAGCAGCTACAGAAGCAGTGCAATCCTCGTGCACCGATTGTCAATGGTCAGCCGACCTCCGCGTCCACTTTCTACAAATCTAAGGCACGCTATTTCCCTGGTCAGACCATCCGGCCCCGACCGACGATCCCTTCTGAATTAAACTCGAATGACCCCCTTTCGCAAACCGAATGGCACAAAGAAAATCAACATAATCCTGTGAACCCAACTCGTATAACTTCGACTAACGCAATGATTGAAACAGGTAAGTAAGCCTTCTGGGTTAGTGTACTGCCGTCAGTGCGAGTGATAATGACCGTCTTTCTGAGCTGCTTAGTGAACCAGTTTGATGTTCGGTCTGCCTTGTTCATCGGCAGGCTTCTTGTAGTTTAGCTATTATAGTTTTGAATGTGATTACCGGAGATGTAAGACATCATTGACTCTGGTTCTTCGCTGTTTCTGATGACGCTTTTAAATCCGAATGAATGTCATTTTTGCCCTAATTAGGAAGGCACAAAAACCCTGTCGAATCAGATCAGGAAGTCAAAGTCTCTATCTGTCCTGTGGTGACCATCCGATTGTCATCTCTAGATTAATTCTGACCCTTCAAAAATTGTGCTGCACAATAATGTATGGGCTTGTCTTCTTAAAACTTCCATGTCGGTTAAAACAGTGTACATAAGGATAGCCGTATCCAGTATTCTTTTTTGCGTCACCGTTCATAAGAATCACGAATAAAGTTCTTTGTTGGTAATTTGAAGCTCCATGTGCACGAAAGTGATATTAAGATGTCTTCTGTGTAAGCCAATCACTTTTGATAACCATATTGTTCGACGAGAACCATCAAGGTTTTATACGTCCTGTATGTTACTGGTTGAGTACTGCAATATTTCGAACCTCATACCGACAGCTATACTGTCAGTTTATTGTCTTTTCTGCTTGTGCTGTTGTGGCAACTTTGACTAGGTGCTGTACAAATGCTCTGACGTCGGCGTTCAGCCTTGTAAGCTAACAATCCAAGTCTCATTTTGTTGTCAACTTTTCTCCCTATTTCCTACCATATCTCTGTCTGTCAGCCAGTCGGGAATCACATCCAGTCACCTTTAGTCCATGGACTTCAAAAATCGGTTCAGATAACTGTACTGTGCACAACAAGACTGCACTTAGGCATTCTCATCTGCCTGTGGGCCGCGCGGACTGGCCCCATTTTCAATCACACTCACATTCAAGTCCACATATACCGACCGCTGCTCGGCAACCGGTGGATTCTGCCCATGACAGTAAGTGTCTTGTTTATTCGTGTGTAGTGCTTTCGCAATCTTCAGTTTCCTTGTAATAGAAAATGTTTGAAAAGCAATTGCAGAGGAGCATGAATTCTGACAGTATCAACAGTAGCGATAATTGTGATTGCCTTCCATTTCTGATAAGTTGTCAACTCGCAAGCGGTAACATTAGTTTCGACCCCAACTGGAAGTGCTCTGCCTAACCAAGTCTGGCCCTAAAATCTTTCATCTGTCGAACTTGCATCGTACACTGCCTACCTGATTGTTAATCTTGGACTAACCACGATCATGCAAAATTTAAAAATTCCGTTGATATGTGCGGAACATATCCTAACTACGGAAGCCAATGTACCAAGATAGCCACGTTGCTTGGGTCACCGGAAGTATTTGTTCCGAAAACTGATAAATCTCATATGAGGTGCTCCCACCGTACATGAATACTGTCGGGAAGAAACCGTCGGCTAAAAACAGTGGGTTCTAACATGTCCGCACTGTCGGACTAAACTTTGCAGCAGTTCAATCTTGGTTTGAACTGTTGATGACAAATGAGCGTTATTTGTGACGGAGATTAACCGTATAGTGTGATGCGATCCTTGTATCTGATGAGACCTTTTGTCCAGTCGAAAATATAGTGAATGAAGTAACAAGGATGCAACTGTTGGTCATCTCTGTGTCACAGAGGTTGAAAACACGTATCTGGTCCTCCTATGAAGCAGTATTTATTATGTTGTCGGACACGAGTGAATGACTACTGTAGATGTGGTCATAACATTAACCACTGCCTTCTTGCAATAATGTACAGGAAGATCTCAGATGGCATCGGGTTATGTTGTAAGCAGCCAGTTTTGATTTTCACTGTCTACCGTAGGATTGTTCTTGTGATTACACTGATGTGAATGGATCGTTATGTCGTATTTTGGCTACAGGAGCACGTCATGTTGAATGGGAAGCCATTGTTGTGCTCGGAGCGTGTAAACCAATTCTTCCTCTCCCACGAAAGTTTACAACCATCGCAGACTGCTGTGAAACAGTAAGGATGTTGAACACGTGTCACCGTGCATATAAGAGTCAATGCTGAAAGAGACAAAAGATACAACTTTTTGCCAACCTCTTTACAACGGTCACTGCTATGTGTGTAGTCAGAGCTTTCGGAAGCCGGATTCAAATGAAGTTCATACGTGCATAAATGATCTTGGGCCCACCAAGTGACATTGTATCTAGAATTGCTGCTCACTGTAAGAGTAGTGGGGGAAATTCTGGAAAAAAAATTGCCCAGCACAAAAATATTTGACGTATAACTCAGTAATTATTGGGTACAGGTAGTCGTCGATTATGGCACGTCGGATAGTTTGATGAGGATGGATGATTTAATTTGATGGATGATGCCTGCAGGCTATACTCATCGGAATAGTTGAGGTCCTCGTAATTCTTGATCGTATCTAGCCGTTAGTGACTAGTACCGAAGGTTAGAAACATTCACCTGGTTTATGAAGTACGTTGCTCAACCATCAGGGGTTGTACAAGAAAAGAAGAATCAGTGGGACACCAAACGAACATGTCAAATCCGACTACTGAGTGATTACCCCAAACAACAGCGGTTGTTGGGGTTTTATGACGCAATGAACATTCATTGTTTAAAAAAATAGAGAATGATAAAGCAATTGACGTGTGAAAAATTCCACCTCAAGGACACAGATGCTCACAATGTACACTTTACCCCATAACGTTTCCAGTCAAAATACTCGTTGACTGATTATCCGATTGCTCACAACGCTTGACGTTCATGTTGCACTCGTTTCATAACCAAGCGGTGTGACATCATCGGTGCGTGTGAGCTTGAGCCTCAGGTTTAATCGTTGTTGTCAGTAAACCTCGGTCACCAAACTTACTATTTCCAACACTCAGATACTTGACCCTTTTTGGAACCTGACAGGGAGTTTGAAAGCATCTCTCTGAGGTATCCTGGACGTCAACTTTGTCGCACTGCGAGATTTGGCCACACACTAAACTGTCGCTTTCAGCTTAACACAGCACTGAATTGCGGAGCTCGACGCAATAAACTGTGGATTAGTTCATGTAAGATTTGTTTGGATTAAAGTGGCCAGGGCGCGGTTGACAGCTGTTACTCGTTCCTCAGCTACCGCATTGAACGTCATCATTGCCAACAGAGTGTTCCCATTATACGCATATAATGTGTCTGAGAAACTCTCCGCCTGCGTTGCCCAGCTTCCGCATCACTATGGGACAACCGCCCACACATGCACCAAGCTTCAGTCGTACGATTGTGTCTTATTAAGCATTCCTCTGGTGCCAAGAACACATCTTCCAAGACAGATGAATTTCCTGAGTATCCTCAACAGCTCACCATTAAGTATCCCGAGATGGCTCATTATCAACGACGTTATGGTCGTCTTGTTTCTTATGGTTACTACTCGAGTAGTTTCAGTCAGTGATTGTGTGCACTTCATCCAACACTTTTATTTGGCCCCACTGTGATAGAGACTAGATAAACTCGAATGCACAAGTGTGTCGCCGAGTCAAGATGATAGCAAAGCTGAGGAACAATGTGAAATCCGAATACGGTTGATCATAAGCAATTGACTACATGGGATACGCTAAAGTTGTAATGGACAAACCTATCAATACAACAGTGGGAAACCAAAAACGTCTCAATAACCAGAATGACAGTTTATCATAAAGCTTCATAGGGGGGCTTGGCCTAACAGACTCCACGTTCGAGTCAAGGTTACTTTGAATTGGCCTGTCTTAGTTTGAATGGCCTAACACCCACGTATGGTACGATGCGGCACACAGCTGCCTACGTCATATATCGTCTAGACTCTGAGTTTTAGCCTTTTTGGTGAACTGTTGTTCACTTCACGTTTTGCCTGCTACGGCTCTTCAGTTTAATGTTTGTAACGCGGCATGGATTGGAAACACCAGGAGACAGTATTCTTTCAAAGGGAGGAGCTCAGTAATCAATGTCAAATAAAAGAAAACACTGAGAACCCTGGACCCAAAGCCCATTATCTCGTGAACACAGCTTAGACACTCGTAAACAAAGATGGCCTCAACACGCTGCGTTACGTATTTACGTTCCAATCTCCCAGTTCTGTTTACCTTTGTTCTCTCTTTTAGGGCAGTGGTTAGATCCCAAGTTAGCAGCTGCTGATCAAGCTTATCTGTTCCCGTTGCAAAATTCTCAAGATACGACCCATGGGTCTCAGAGTGGTAAACCTTCTGCCTGTCTTATGAGGCACACTGCTGGTGGTGGCGTGGCTTCACGTCTGCGTCCGACGGTCACCTCGCGAACCGATTGGGCCTCGAAGTGAGTTATTTGAGCGCTTACATTAAATAGATGCACTCTAGCCACACTTGTTTTTACCATACTCCCTGCGGTTTTTGCGATGTATTGCAACGTCAAATACTATATATAACAAAAAATATAACAAAAGATAACAAAAATATCGTGGAAACGTACTGCTGCTTATGCTGGACGTTTCCATGTTTTTTTTGTTATCTTCCGACTTATGGTTGACGTGTACATATGTATATTTGAGTGGGTTAGATACACGGACGGTGCTTGTCTCCCTTGATACTCGTTTGCTGACTTAACAAAATCACGTGAAACAGCCGTCAGTAGGTCAGATCACCTAGGTATGGTTGTTGTCATTAAGCTTCCGTGTCAATCACTGACGTACTGCTGTTGTTCATACCGATGATCTTATTTGTGTCATGGAATAAAGACAGTGGAGCAGAACAATGAAAGCCCCAGGGAAATCACTCTGCATACGCCTTACACATCTCCCTTGCAACATAGTCGTTCGTTTACGGTTTGTTGGTATTTTTCTACTGATTACTCTAGCTTGGACGTTGCGATTTTTACCCGTTAGGTCGATTTCTCTTTCTCTACTGGTTTCTAAAAAGTGGGGCTTTTTCATGGTTCAATAGCGGTTGAGCATCGTTGTAAACCATGACGGTGATAATACTAATAATGTTGCTTCTTTCCGGTGCTCACACTCACTTTTTTTTATCTAATGCATCTATTCCCTCGTGTATACTTTATTCCAGGTACTTGAAGTCTTGAACTTCTAATCTTCACTTGGAATCATTCGGTGGCTGCAATTCCTATTCGTTGGTCTAGTCTAGCGGCATTTGCCGTATATCTCGAACTGGAATCTGTGATTCTGCTTATATCAGGTGGACACATGTGTCCTCTC
>LUCH01003820.1:0-22728 GCA_013368495.1 Paragonimus heterotremus
TTTACCTATGGTACAGATAGTCATGAACCTTGACAGTTCGAGACCTACTTGAACACGAGACCCTCGCCCATTTGTTCAGTGTCCTTGGGCTCAATTTGAAAGATACCACTTGTAGGGAACGGATGTCCACCATAACCATATTCTGTCATCGTAGTAGGATCAGTAAAGATAATCAAAAGAAAATACCCTGTCCATAAACAACAGTTCCTGAGTGATAAGCGCCGACTTTCATGCCGTTGGGCCATTGCTTAGTACAATATCGTTTTAAAATGAAATTACCAAACAATAAACGTTGACGAAGACAGGTTCCCCAGAGTTGCTAGGACATGAGATAATATCATCTCTCTTTTTCATTCTGCACTTTGAAAATGCCATAAACGAATATTGCAAGGTTGTTAGACAAACGACCGTGCATGCAGAAGTATAGTTTTGTGAAGTGCACAGGCCTGTGCTGGCGCACAAAAAATAGACACTCGTTATGGGTTAATAACAGCCACCAAATTACTTGAGAGTTAACTCTAGGATCTTGATGTGTTTGAAATATATATATATATATATATAGTTCACTTTTGATGTACAGCAGATTATTAAAACCAACGATGAGTGTGCTTGGCTAATGCCGGAGCACCGGCATAGTTTGAATTTACGCGAGAAACATGATATTCTGGTTAATTAAAAGCAGTGAAGTATATCGTCTTAAAGTTTTAAATTGTCATCGTTCATTTTTCTGATCATTTCTGTTGTTGATAATCCTGCTTTAGTATTTTGAAATATGTGAATCTACAATTGGTCAGAGTTTGTCGACCATCGTATGCAGCAGGTCATAGCCATCATAAATAGTGAAGTGGTGTTCTGAGCAGTGGTCTGTGCGCATCACAAAATGGTGGTGCCGATCCTGGATTCCATCACATCCACCAGTAAACGAGTATGGGGTGCAATGAAAAGATCTCATCGGGTTGATGGTGACGCCATGCAGACACCATTGAACCGATGTTTAACTGCCTTTGATCTCACCCTCCTCGGCATTGGTAAATGTGAATTTATCAGTAACCTTTTTTAAAGGAAATATGGCTGGTGGAGGTATATATGTACTGACTGGTACGGTCATTCGTGACAAAGCGGGACCGTCAACTTTCCTCTCCTATTTTGTCGCCGGATTTACCGCATTCCTTAACGCACTGTGCTACGCCGAGTTAGGATCTAGGATCCCCAAAGTAAGACTCCATTGTATATATTTTACTACATATTCGCCTACTCATTTACTGCGAGTACAATGATAAGTCCTTGCATTTCATACGTATGGTTTGCCAAACTGGATTGATTTGTTGTCGTTTTTGTAACCTTTTAATAAAAACGATTTGGCCTTTTCCGTTTTCATTGATTACGTTCTTAAAAATTTCAAATTACTGAACGAATAACTATACTTCACTGAACTGTTAACGCTGAGCAAAAAGTGTTCATCCACGTGGTATTAATTGCCCCTGGCTTTTATAGTTCGTTTGAGTTAATATATCGATGGGGTTTAAGTGTTAATCGTGACAGATCCTGGAGCTGCCTTTGCTACTGGTTTTTGACATTTTTCTGGTAGGTACTTTTCGCAGTGATATCCTAATTGTCACAGTACTTGTCGATAGTTCGCTTAGACTACCCGCACAACTTTTGTGTTCCTAAGTCTAAGCCAGTTCAGACCTCTGTAATTTGATAAGCACTCCTACAATTTGTGGCCATTTTCCATTGTGTGAATATACGGAACAGTGATCATGTTTCTCAAGATTTGGTATCAAGCTCCTTCTTTGTCATGACTAGTTTAATGTGCTTTGTGTAATATTAGCCTGATGTTAGAAGGGCTATGATTTCAAACGGTACCAGTAGTGCTTCGTTCTCAACGTTTAACTTATTCATAATCCTAAATACTAATTGCCTGAAATTTTAGTGTTTATTTGTGTGTTATCGCTGAAGTTGTTTACCCAGCGTTACAAGTTGAAAATCATTACTGGATCAAATTAGTAGTTTTGAAACCTTAATCAAAGCGCAACGGAACCAAACTTTAACAAAGACAGACGATTACGTTACCGCTTGAACAAAAATATACCACGGAAGTTCTTACTTGTTAGACAATTTTCGGATGTAAACCCTGTACACCCTTGTCAATGAAAACCACTGAAAATCAACAAATTCCCTATTGACTTTCACTATAAATTTGTTTAAGCAGGATGCTGCTAAATCTAATTCTCGCGAGTATACATCCTACGTGTTCACAATGTACATTATATACTGTAGCGTAACTACGGTGAGTTATCAAGCACGGTTGTAGTTCAACAAATCTTGAAAGGTACTTGCGCTGAAAGAAGTTGAATGATGCAGCGTTCAGTTATCTGTTATAAATGGATTCCGAAAAGAACAACAGGGTTATTCTTTAGACAAACAGATTTCAAATGATGGCTAGCTGATCCGCCGGTGGTTAACCGGTCTTGCATTGTGTTAAATGAACGACAACTTTGCGACTCTTAAAAACACAAGTTGCTAGAATTTATTTCAGGTATAGCCGCACAATTCTGCCCTGCTGTTCTATCCGAGCCGCTTTGCCTTTGATGTTAATCATTGTATAATCAGACATATTGATTGTTTTGGTTAAATGGTAGAGCTGAAGATCCTTTACAACACACACACACACACTGATAGTATTGTCACTCACCCCAGGTCACTATAATGTTTTCCGGGTTTGGTTACGTAATGCTGAAAACCATCTACAAACTCGACATAACCTATTGTTTTCATACCGTTCGGATGAATTAGAGGCTGTGTGGAGGTTGAGTTCTTGTTCATACTTTACCGTTCATTTTATTCAGAATGAGGTCTCGTTCATGAGTGTTGGTGAAAGTACAGCTTGAGTCAAATGATTCCGGTTACAACCCAGAATGTCTGAGTCAGGTTGAAACCACCTGTCCCACTTAACCGCCTGAGCAATTTAGTGATTGCTGGTGAGTTTTGCTTGTTGCGGTTGATCAGCATGTACAACCGATCCCCGTCATAAGGGAGCGACAATGTCGGCACAAACTACTTATGAACGTGTAGAAGTGGGCACAGTCATTTAAGTTATAGTATTTCTGCGAATTGGAGAATGTGTCCTCTCATATTCTTCAGTTGCATGTTGAATGATTCGAGGGATCCACTCTGTGTCCGGTTTCACACAGAGGCCTGGCGTTAAAATAAGTTCAATCTCATCCCTGTGTACACAACTTGCGCTGCCAGTATCTTATCACTTGTCCAACTCCTTCGGAATGTGCTTATCAGTCCGGGGACTAGTGGTCGATTGGCTTCCTCAACATGGCGCCCATAGAAAGTACGTGAAAATTTGTGAATCACGTGCTGCGCGACAGAACACGCCTGAGCTTTCTTTCATACGGATATTAAAATTGATCCTATTCGCTGTCGCAAACAAATGGAGTAGTTTATTATGTTCTGGATATCGCGTTGTTTAAATGAATTATGTGTTGGTTTAAGAAACCAGCACCCAAAAACAGAATTTCAGGATATACCACATTTTTCTACAGTTCTTCTCCGGTCGTTTTATTGGTTCTTTCTGATCAACTACACGGATGAGCCATTCGCCGCTTGATATAGTTGAGACGAACTCTTCTAAACATTCTACTTGCAATCTTCGCCTGCTAGTCATCTGACAAGGGTTGTAGGTATGACTATACTGTCCAATCTCCGTTGATCCTCTGTTGAATGACGACAAAATTGAGCTGTCGTCTACCCAGTGTTTCAGGACGTCCAAGAATGGTAACTGACTTTTTTCTCCTCTTTTCTAGTGAGTTTGATGTTCGAGTGCACCAAGTTGAATACATCGAACATTCTGGTTGTAACCTTTTTATTGGTTACTGTGACCAAGCTGCCATTTGCACAGCATCTGAACAGTGATACGTTATCAGAAAAAATGGTGTAGCGAACAAGCTGGTTTTCGCTTATCCATCATCAGGTCAAATACATGACATTTGACCCTTCGTTATTTCCTCTACATGCGACTTAAAGTAACCTGCCAACACAGCTCTCATTATTGCTGCTGATGACAGCTCCATTACTTTCGTGCTAAATCTGTTACGCTGTACATGAAAGGTTTTAGAAACTGTTTTGGTCTATCACAACTCACGAACAACGGAATAATCTGCGTGTCAATCTCATTACAAATCAGATCAATATTACCATTCAAGGTCGTATATCTATGAATAACGTTTGCACGTCAGAAGGCTATAAATGGATACTGCCGAAATGTTCGTTATGAAGAGACTCAGTTTGTTCCAATGTCTCATCAGACCTGTATCTACTGACTCTAATAAATCCATGAGCAATCAGGTGAGTTCGTATTACCCCGATGAATACTTGCATTGTAACACCGGGGTTGTGCGTTTTATGCAACCTGTATGTGTGATGTGCGGCTACTCCAGGGTTTGAATTCGTCCAGTTGTGTCATACTTATGAGTCTAAGTCATCGAGGCGAACCCGAACTACAATGATCAGCCCACTGGTGAACGATTTCACTTCTCTACGCCAGGTCATCATCTGTTCACCTCGCACCTCAAGCCAGTCGGCCACAGTGTCGGCAAAGAATGCTCGGTGTGGCAGACAATTAGCTGACATCCTTAGTACATGACCTAACCATCTAAGTATGTGCAATTGTAGGGATTGAACAAAAGAATCCGTTTGACAATTACTACCAAATACCCTCTTTATAAACTCCTCGTTGCCTACTCACTGGTGCCACCCGATACGAGCGATCGAACTCGGACATCGATAGTCAAATACCTGAAGACGGTTCACATCTTCTACTCTGAACGACCAAGTTATGCAATCGTATAGTGAAATAGCCCTCATTATCGCCTTAGATACGCAACCGTTAAGCCCCAGAGAGATAACACCCTGTCGACATAGGTGAACCAGATTGGCGAATACCGCCATAGCTTTAGAAATACACGATTCCATTTCATTTCCTACACTTTCGCTTCCGAGATACACAAACCGGTCAGCAACCTTCACGATTTCATTATCTAATAATAAATCTACGTAATCACAGCAATCTTGCGGAAGCACTTTGCATTTTGAGGCTGCGAACTGCATTCCGATGTACTTCCCAGAGTGCGAAATAGAATCTAGCATTGTTTGTGCTGCCTAAAAGTTGTCAAACAACAACGCCCTGCCTCCAGCGTAACCAAATACTAGTCAGTCTTCCACCAAATGGGAAATCTATGTCGGCATCTTGTGAGTGTCGCAGACAGCATTCCATTGTTTCGTCTGTAACAACATTAAACAAAAATGATGAAAGTGAACAACCACGATGTCCACCGCGCCTGTTGCTGAAACTGTCAGACAATTCACCATCAACCTTAACCCGAAATGAATTATAGGACTAAAGCGCCGACAGAATGTTCACATACTTAGTCGGTACACCCCTGCGTTTAAGCGACTCTAAAAGTGTAGATCGATCGAACTGATCCGCGGTTACGCTTGAACATTGTGCTCAAATAAGAGCTTTTCTTTCTTTTTTGATGTTCGCTTGTCTGTCTGTCTTCCATAGTTTTCGACTCTAGTATCAACATCCGTAGCATGACCGCCATTCCTATCTGTGTGACCGTATGTATCGATCGAATGAAGATAGCAAACAAACCATCCTCTCTTTCTTTCCCACTCGCAGTCCATCGTGTAGTCTGTGACGGTTGACCTCGTGACTTATTTTGGTCCAGTGCTCTGCTGGTTAGATCGCCTGATGGCAAGGCCAGAATGCGTCAGTGGCATTATGTACGTTTCGTCTTCATCGAAAACAGCTAGTCTGTACTTCAAACGAAAACCGTAGTACTGTTCACATCCGTCAATTTACGTATGACTCAAATGGAGTCTAAATTCTGGGCAGGTTATGTCCAAAGTGCTATCGTACTGTTAAAGCATTTGATAACATAATGTGCAAAAGCACATTTCATTTGCGCATGATCACTGGGAAAATTACATGGAAATATAAATTGGAAAGACAAGTCCATCAGTCAAACAACCAATAACAGCCAACCGATAAATGCAGAACGAAAAAGTGGACGAATTACAGTATGGCAGATTTGCGAGTTCTACGTCAGTTAACTGACCAGCGGTTAGACGATTGTCGCCTGGGTTATTCATATTTTCCGTCACTGGCCCGGACGACAGTAGTATACACAACATAAATAACCCAATCGACAAATGAGTACAAAGGAGCTGGGAAGGGGTTATCGACAATTTGCCACTAACCGGTCTGGCCGAGTGAGGCCGAAGAACACAAATCCGTGGAGTAAGAGTACGCATCCAGTGTTACGGTGTCACTTCTATCCTAGTGTCCGTGATGTCACTTTATACCGTATGGGCCTCTACAGATCGCTTTATTGAGAATCCGTCTGTTCACTATCCATCTCATATGTATCCCACCTGATGTGACGGTCCAACTCAAATCGGACGACCATCTTAATGATGGTAACAGTGATCCCGAAGCCAGACGAATCGAACGTGCTCGCCGGGAGACGTGCTGAGGATGCACTTAAGTGGTCCCTATAGAGTACACACTTCATAAACCACAAGAAGAGACAAGCTCAAGCACCAGTAGTAAATTCCCGTAAGAGTGCATCTGTGGAGCAAATGGGTGAGGACTTAATATAGGCACCATTTTTGACTGGGAATTTAATAAGCATATTGTCTGTACAGACCGAGTGAGCCATTGGAAATACTGCACAACAAGCTTGTCGTTCGCGATTTTACTAATTACAGGTTTAGTTTATATTTCAGGTAAGAAGATCCTGTTTTCAGAGTAACATGCTATATGTAGTCCGAATGTTTTGGGATTCGTGTGAGCGAGGGCGTTAATTTTACGTCAATCTAAGTTCTGCATCACATGATGTTCGTGGTCTTTTTGTGAGTTCCAGTTTGCTAAATTCCCGTTCAGCTACCGACAGGAAAACGGTTATGTGAAAACTTTACAGACTATAGCCACTTGTGACGTTTTCAGAAATCCCCACAATCGCTTTTAGCAATGAAATGAACTTCAACGTGATTAGGAACTGATTGAGCATACGTGTGTTCAATGCGTCTAATCCCATAATTTGATCATTTGAGTCAGTCAGCCGTATATCTTAAATAGGCAATTTGTTTTAGGATCGTAAAATATCATAACGATAAAGCAGAATTTAATGAGTTACCAGACGGATGTGTGCCGTATTTAGTAACCTTAGTACAAACGTATTCTTCTCAACCGGTGAAAACGGACTTAATTTTCGTCATTACATAACCCACGGCAGCTATCTTTGTTAGATAGGAAGGTCCATCTACCTTATCAGGAAGTTTGTCTGGATGGAAAACTATCCTCAAGCGTCTTGTGTTCCGTCCGGGATGTCATTGCTAATTTGTTAGACGCACCTAAAAACTTTTCCTGTTACACCTTGCAATCGAAAGGTGTGGACAGTTGATATGATAGCACCGGCGTGGAGGGAGATCCAACCGAAATTGTCACAGAACCGAACAGGTCGGAATTGTTCTCGTTTAGTCCCCCTCAGATAATTATACTCCATGGGGAAAAATGCACCTTGGCTTTGGTCGTTTCAGATAATTTGTTGTTCATGGCGAAATATTTCCTATAGTAAATAGTTTTTCGTTTACGCCCTCGTAATTTCCGTTATATTTTCCTGGATTTACTTACGTCGACGATATCCACAAATTATACAAGGGAGCCCTGCTTCAACCTCGTTTCGTGAAGGGCTTAGAGCTGTCTGTTTTATCCTATTAACTTGCACTGCTAATGAATTCACTTAAAACTAAGTCTTTGATGGAGATTTCACTCATGTGACGATTGTCGCTTGCGACATTTGCAGTGGCTTGTTGGGGTCACTAACAGACAGCGAACGGCGTATATGATGACTAATCTTAGCACAAGTAAACAAACGCCCACTTGACCAGATTACCACTCGCCCGTGACCAGTGCTTTCAAAGCCATTCGAACGACATCCTACCCCTGTCCGTTTTGCCGAAAAACGTTGCAGGCACCCAATCAATAAATTGTCTGATGCGGTGATCAGCCGGTACTGGTTACGAGGACATGTGCACGATTACAACTAACGTCTGATTGTTCCAAAAAGTGTTGTCAGTTGATCGTATATGCATTTACTCAACTCATGCAAGAAGCTGTGTACAGGGCTACAGCTGCCGAATCATCGATCTTGCTACAGCCGCATTAGAAACGCGGACGAAGAAAAAACAATTGGTCAAAGTGGTAGGCAAAAGGAAACAAAGCATCAGATACTAGCAGTTACGTATATAAACATACAGTTACGTATGGTTACCTCACGAGGAAGTGACCAAGGTTTAAACGTCCGGTCGTAGAATGAATATACGCTTCTGGCGAGCTCTATCAAGAACGAAACTTGGGTCTAACGCTCTTTCCGAAGGGATATCTGTGTGAGTGGGAGAGCTGTGAGTAACACCCACTTTACATTGGTCAGATTCCATGTTGGTTATCATGTGCAAAACCTTCAAAAAATATTGTTTCTCTTCGCAATGAGAAATTCGCCCGATTGTGATTTTGTTCGCAATGACCAAGACAATGTGGACCACTCATCGTCTTACCGCAGCCTCCTTGTTGAGGATTACCACTGGACAAAATAACGTCCTACGAAGTACCCGTTGCAGATCACCGTTACGTTGTTAACTGAGCAGGCTGGATTTGGACGCTTGCAGTTAATACAATAGCAGTGCACCACTGTCTCATAAAAACAGAATCTAGACATCTCCGAATGAAATTTATTAGGAAATCTGCTGATTTCTTCTTTATAACTGCGTTTTCCCATGTGCCATCTGAAGTTATCTTCCATCCCTCAGAGTGGTGGTTGAATACACGTAACTCCAGCTGTGTGAGTTTGGATATCTTCCACGGAATTCACTGCTTTGCACTCCGATATTTCTAAGTGTTGAACTGCAATAATAAAACACCGAATTACTCAGAACTGTATCAAGTGAAAATGCTTATATTCATGTTATGTTGCCAAAATACATTCATTTCGCCATATCATACACTCTAATTCTGAACAACCAGACTCGTGTTTGTCACATGAGTGAAGCACAGTCGATGCACACAATACGATGTTCTCTGCAGCAGGAAACACTTTTACGAGATATGGAATTATTTCGTATTAGGTACTTCGCTTAAGAAAACAATTATCTGGAAAGCAAAGCAAACTTTTCCCGTCATGAATTTGAACAGATAAGTCAGAAACAGTTTTTTGCACAATGTATCTCTCGAACACAATTCGCTGCAACTCATCAGGCACATATTGCAGTCTGTGGACTTATTTAGTAAAGTTCAGTGGGCATTGTGAAGCTGAACAACAAAATCAACTAACAAACACACACACACACATACATCCGTTACCAGGGCAATCTTGTACTGACGAACAAGTCTTTCTGTGCGCAGAGGGGTGGCTTCCATTTGCTAATTGCTACCGCCTCTGCGAACCGGAAAAGCCTTCGATTTCTTGTTGCATAACGTATCCGAAACGCCTTCTCCAGGCCCAATTGGGGTCGACAAGTCAACAGGCGACGGGCGATCGATGACGCTGGTTCCTTGTGAATTGAGCTCGGTATTGTGGTATCCATGACCGTTTTGCGAACCCAAGCTGCAGCGAAATGTGCTCGAGAGATATATTGTGCAAAAAACTGTTTCTGACTTCTCTGTTCAGATTATCCAGAAACCATTTACGAATCAATTTCAGAAGCTTGAGCTGGTCCCAGTGCATGGAACCGATCGCGAACATTTTTGCAAATCATAGCTACAGGATAAAATCTCATCTGCATTCGGCGGTGTAACCTAGATTCAGGCCAGTTCAGACTACCAGAGTAATCTTCCTTTGTTGGGGTTGTTTTACTTCTGTGAGCCGAGCTGAACAACTGAACGCTGGTCACATTGTGCATACGAAAGGACACTTGCGTGCTATCCAGGTTGACTGAAAACCACATCAAATCAACACCCATCAAATGGTCGTTGGGATGTGCGATCGATGCGCTTCAGCGACGATATTTTGTAAACGTGGATGAAATGTTCACGTTGATTCGGCTGCTCTACAACTTACGCCTTGGTACCTCTCAGTGATGTGGTGATGAGGATTCAACAGAGTGAAGGAAGTTAGCGTAGTCATCGTAATGCTGTAGTGACCATTGGTGACCACAGTATTTCTGACTGGTGTTATGCTAGTCAAGAATGTCTAGACTTTAATAATCTCCATTTAGCCCGTGTCATAACTTGGGCAGTTTGGTAGTATTCGAGTCCGAGTACCGTCATTCAGCTACACTGCAACAAATGTCGAATGGTATAACACTGGCTAATTTCCCAAATAGTTTTTCACCAAACAAACAGTACTTCTCGTTTTTGGTAATTTACAATAATATGTGCTTATTGGCCATAGTATACTGGCTACATACTTGACATATCAGTCCACAAACCAAGCTCACTTAATGGAATGCCTCTTTTTCAAGGGGTCTGTTGCAGAAACCCCAGCAATAATCACGGGTGTAGGCTTAGTTTGGTAGTCTTAAAAGATGAAACTGTTTCACGCGTTGTCTCACCAACTCCACCGAGTTCAAGATGATTCAAATGCCCTTCTTTCCCGGAACAAACAACCTCAAGAAATGTACACTTTTCCTCCCCAAGGAAGATATCTCTTTTCGGGAAGGGCAAGTAGTATGTCGAAAATTCAGCAATTTACTGACCTGATTTCAGTTTCTTCCATTCCTATTGGCTGTTCAGCCTGCAACCGTAAAAAAGAAGCATTATACTGACGTTTCACTCTTGTTAGAGCTCGTGAGTAGTGCACATCCATGCACACCAAGGACTAGAGCCCAGGTCACGCTTCCACGAAACAGCTGCGTTGACCGTTGCGTCAATGAACACACATTAGGCACAGCCAAATGTTCTGATGTTAGTGTTTGGCCACATTCATTGGTGAATAGTGCTCACAGACTCTGAGATCAACCAAACCTCCGTGTTACTCATAGGTGTTTGCCTTTGATCTATGACATAATAACAGAGATTGGCTAGAAAAAAGGATCCACTCTGACGTAAAGTTTACAGAAGACAGGCTTCGAATGGTTGATACACTTGTTTTAATAATTTCGTTCCCTTAAATCAAATGCGAGACTTCACGCCATGTCAAGCCGGATGGACGCCGAACATTTGTAAGGTGACGCTATGCAAGTTGCAATAGACTCCCTAAATGAAATCATACGGATTGGTTAGTTAGCGCGTGTCATTCAGAAGTTGGTGTAAGCGATCGGTCTGAAACCTAAACCACTCTCTCTTTGTAAGAAATATATGTTCATCAGTCGTCCTTTCAAAGGAAATCCAACAACTGAACCTTTTATTTCGAGGCTCAGGAGGTTAGTCAAAATAACCTACGTTGCAGCTGAGTTGTATACGAGTTTCCGTCCAAATTTGTTATCGTGTCACAACTCAAAGAAGAACGTATGTATTCATCAGTCAACGTTTGTTTATACTCCTTTGTTTGTCTGTGTTAACCGTCGTACATTGGTTGAACCGCAGGATAGCTGTTTGGTACAGTACGCGAACATAATCCTACATGGTTGAGCAGTGACATGGTTAAAACGATCGTAATTACAGCTTTGTGCATTTGACCGGCTGTACTCATTATCACGAAACATGCCCTGCCAAATTAACTGCCGAGTGCTAGAAGTCGATCACATATCGTGGAATTCCTGATGTTTACCATTAGTGTGCGATTGCGCAATGTTGACCTATGCGCTTAAAAATTCGTGCGCACACATCCTTTCTTGGCCCTCCACCAATTTAACACAATTTGAAACAATAATTACGCAACTGTTATCAAACACGTAGTTGGCAGTCTCCATTGGGTGATTCTGTAGTCTCTCTGGTTACTGACTTCATGCTGATTACATTACAATCAACCTGATGAAAGACTAACATCAAGCTAGAGCCCACCGAAGAAAGAGGAGTTAGATGGTTTCAGTGAACTTGTGGGACTGACATTTTACCACGGTAGTTAACACCTTCGGTGATTTGTTGGTCGCGCTTGTTCCTTACTACTACACAGTTCGGAATTAATCGGCACTAGATCAACTCTCGTAGTAATGATGCCACCTACAGTTTATGCAAAAAGAAAGTATTTGAAAACACGACACTGCCGTATTCCACCGACAAATGCGTAGCGTTGCTTCTGGTTAATTCAATTTCAGAAAAGACGGTAAATTATTGGCAACTTACGCAACGGGACGAACTAGCAAGAATCTTTTTGTATGCAGTAATTAGCCATGTCATTTCTTGGGGTCGTGGAAGATGGGCGGTTTAACCGGAATACATTATATTAAGTGTCGTACCATAAACCACTCTGTCCAATTCCCCTCCTCGATCAGGCCGGTTCAGCCTACACGTACACATATGTCGCTAGCGGTGAATTCCTCGCGTTCGTTGTTGGCTGGTCTATGATCCTGGAATACGTGCTGTCCGTGGCCAGTGTGGCGCGTGGTTGGAGCGGTACGGTGGATGCGATGGTCAATCACGCGATCAGCAACGGTACAATGGCTTCTATAGGCAGGTGCGGTTCTGTGTATTTATAGTATCGGTTTGTCGGTGGATGTTGTCTAACCAGCCTGTAGTCTTCCTTGTTTTCAGAAGTATCTGAGTAATCGTCTCGAAAATCTATTCATTTTTTCTCTAGTTGATTAACATTCGAATGAGACTCTCATAATAAGTTCTGACTAACACATAGTAAGAAGGTTGTGTTCTTTTTATGGATATTGGCTTGCTGAAGTTCAGCCAGCATATGATCAGGTATACGTAGCAATTAGATTATGTGCTAGCGGAATTTATCACGTAGATTCTCTGGCACAACTATTTGCTCAGCAATACCTTGTCAGCTGTTTATGAGTGGTCCGGGGGTCACTTTACAATTGACTGGCTATGCTTATTTGTCAACATCTTACACTTTATTCTCAAAACTTACTGTCTTCAATCGCCCAGCGGTATCAAATATTCTCGGTTAGCTCACTTCTAATTGCTGTTGCCCAAGCTGCTTTCGTCTGCGTTACACACACATATAGAAGTGAGCTTGCCAACTCTGTTTGGGGTTGTTAGGCTTGGATAACTAAATACGCTGGAGGATAATTGCGAGTCAGTCGTTTTGCCCATATTTTGTTTAACATGTGATCTAATGTAAACGGTTATTTATTTTCAGGACTCCAGCCATTACGACCACACCACAACTGAGCACTGGTTAACTGATTTCATTCTCTCGGTCAATTAGTCGGTTTTTGTGGAAAACTGGTTCCTAGTTAACCGTTCACTGACTTCAGTTCAGGGCACGAAGTAACGCAAGTGAAACGAATGAACTTTTAAACTTTACGCCATAAGATGTTTGTTGTCATTTTTACTGGATATTGTCCAGCGGTCCATTTTCACAGAGAAACATTGGCATTGACTTGGGTTCGAATCCGCTACCAAAAATGTATCAGATGAACGTCGTCACAACTGTGAAGCTTTGAGGTCTCAACTTAAAAGATCAACAATTGCTAGAATCTGAACTTATGAGTCACCATAGCGATTCATTCATTTGAGTTGAAAATGATCGATAATTGTATTTCTTCCATAGTGTATGTTGTGAAGTATGCGAACCACGCAGTCAGTTCCCTACAGATTCAGATACTTAACTGATATCCCAGCATTTAGCCAGGTTTTAATAGTGAACTCAAAATGTGCAACTAGCACTATTTATCCATTCAGAGGCTGTAATCAGATCATATTAAAATACTGATAACCAATCCTCTATTCTGCCTCTGAAGTTATGACACTGTTGTCCTGCTCTATTGGAACGGGTGGCGGACACACCCCTCCGCGTGAGTTTGCTTGTCAAATTGGATTCTATGTTTCCTGTCCCACATGTTGGTTATTTTAGTTCCACCCAACGATAGGTAATTATGTCTTTCGAAGCTGTTTGATAAACGTGATGAGATCCACCTGGTCAAAGTGACTTTAAAAATTTATCGTTAACCAATCAGGGTTGATTGATATTGCTTTACACAGACACTTTCTGTCATTCCCAACTTTATGCCTTTCTCGTTTGAAGTCTGTTTTCTGGTCATATGAACTAAATTCTTCCGTCCACGCCTAACTAACTTTCTAAAATGTGGTTATCGCCGCGTGTATTATTATCATTATTACTAACTGATAAACTACTGCCGACGTTTTGTTGAACTGACGATGAATGGGAATGGAAAGATGTAATCGCATGACTCGACAGGTATTCAGGCTACTGATTTGTCTGTCCCGCGTTTAACACGAGCACAGATAAAACCGCTCTGAAGGAATACGAACTTTTTTTTGACTGTCGATTCAGTTACATCAAAATCATCGTCTGATTACAGCTAATAGAAGTGTGGATTTTTAGTAGTTTACTAAGATGAATGATAGAAATGTAAGCAGATAGACTGCTTAGTTGTAGGTCACATTACATGGAACCAGCGCTGGTCAACTGCGACCGTCCCACAAATGAACACTTCACTGGCATTAGCTTTGAGTTAAATACGGTTCGCTGAGTGGGCGAATGCAATCCACTTCGCAAACGGTTTTGCACTAGTTACAACAGCCAGAATCGTCGGGTAGAATCACGATAATATTTTTCATTGCTGATTCCACTACTGATATCGTACTTGGTTGAACTTGTTATTCAGCGACAGTCTGAGCGAGAATCGAACCGGAATCCCCGTCGAGTCGAGAGCTGTGGTACATTTCCACAAGACAGCCATTCGAAAAGACAACAGTTGTTGATTCCTCGCATAGTGGATGACTGAGATCCTAATGCACAGTCTGCCGGTTCGAATCTCGTTCGGACTCTCCTTACCTGATGAATCCAAAGGAGGTCGAAACCTGTCATGATATATTGGTTCACAGGAGAATATCAGGGGACATTTACACCTGTTTGCTAATACGTTATCCGCACAGCTCAAAATGATGTGCCTGCAAGGAGCACTTGACCGAAGAAACTGCTACTCCTACACACGAATTAAAGAATATGTGAGAATGCATCACGATTATAGTGTACATTAGTTTATTTGGTTGTCAGAGCTTCACGTCGGCTGTTATTCAGGTAGTTCCTTTGTTATAATGTTCCACGCAAAACATACGCTCGTGTTTTACTGTGACTTTAGTGTTCACTCCTCTCGACACTGAGAATCCACATTAGTTCCAATGAACACGTCTTTCTCGTTTCCTGTCATGCTGCTGAGTGATACCGGCGAGTAACATGCAACAGAAATATCCCAACCGCTCAATCTTCAGGTTTGTCTACCGAAATTCAAACTATGTCGGAGTTTCCAGTAACACATCGCATGTTGCAAAGGAACTCACAATGCCTCTGGTCCACCCTAATGAGCTCTGTAAGCGTCTCCGCCTTTTTTGAACGTATCTGTCGTTTTTCTTTCCTTTTTAGCTTTCCAGCAGAAGCAGAGTTTCTAGGGGACTACCCCGACTTTTTGGGTGCTGGCCTGATAATTGTGCTCGGTCTGGTTCTTTGTCGCGGTCCGAAATTGTCTGCCAATTTGAACACGGTGGTCACACTGCTCAATTTAGTTGTGATAATTCTGGCCACATCAGTCATGTTTGCGATGCCCAATCAGTCAGGTGCGAACTTTGCTCCCAAGTCACACGGTGGATTCTTCCCGCACGGTTTCGGAGGCATGATTGGTGGGGCAGGAACCTGCTTCTACGCATTCATCGGGTTCGATGCAATCACGGTGAGCAGTGAGGAGGCGCTAAATCCCAAACGTTCGATGCCCATTGCCACTGCGGTGTCAGTGGCGGTGGTTGCGCTGTTGTTTCTTCTGGCTAGCCTCAGCCTGACCTTGTTTGTGCCCTGGTGGACAGTTGACAGACAGGCTGCGTTCACGACTGCTTTCCACATGCGCAACGTCAACTGGGCCACTTATGTGACGGGAATTGGATCATTGTTGGGTCTAAGTGCTAGCATATTCACTAGTATGTACGCTATGCCTCGGATCGGCTATGCTATGGCTGCTGACGGCCTGCTACCCACATGGCTCGGATATGTCTTGCCTTCGACACAGGTGAGTTACGGACGTTTTGGTTTTGCTGGTGATGACTTGACTGTATTCTAACCTCTCTGTGATTACGCAAAACCACTCGCCTTTTGATGTATTAACATTTAATCTGTCCTGGTTTGACCGTCGTTGACGTGTTCAACATGTTTTATGCTAGATAGTTAAACACGGGCATTCACCGAATGTAATTACTGAGCAGTTTTACTAAACTCAGATAGACGTAATCGACCTGAGTCAATTTCCGTACTGTATGATCGCGTGTATGTGCGAGATCTTCATACTGGTGTGACACGGGAATCTTAACTGTACAGCTACGTTCGCAATCAGTCATCGGATGATGTGTTGCGCGGTGTTTTATGTGTACCTATCCGCTGACTGTCCAAGCTATGTTATCAACGCGGCCCCACTGTCTTGGGCCAATATGTTATAACAATATGTACGATATTTGCGGACGGCAACGCCCCATCTGCTCGTGTTACACAAAGACAGTTGTTTGATTCTTGTCAGCATTTTCGTAGTTAATAAGTTTTGTCAATGCCTCACATTTTCCTCCCGTCAGAGAAATACAAAGAAAGAGAGAGTACAATCGCGAACACACTCTTTGGTAGAATTTTAAATGGCCATGAATTAGACCTGGCTTACACAACCAACTTGATTTTCGTTATTGAACGAGTCGCAGGTAAAAAGATATTACCCACCGTAATGTAGTCTCCCTCATTGTAAATAAATGTTTCAGAAATTACTTATTTCTTTCTTTGCATGCGAGAGTTGTTTCGAGTCGTCCGCGATCTCCTGATGGGGTCATTGTTTCATTAGGTCGTTGAAAGTGCACATCATGTCACATATCTGAGGGTTTCTAGCTCATAAACCGTGCTACTGAATTTTCTACACTCCCATCTTTTCACGAACGACATTAAGATGATTGATCTCACCTCATCGGTATACTGTATATGCTGAACATGAAAGCGGAAAAGGAACAACCATAACTGAAAAGACTGATCGATACTGCGTTCAGTTAGAACTAACCAAAGACAAGACAGCATACACACTAAAATATCACCCTGAACACAATGTCTTGTGATGATGCTGACCTGGCCATGTGTTAGCGCTGGTGATTTTGATTATTCAAGAAGAACTAACTTACTTTGCTAATGCACTTGAGCATGTTATCCGGCTACTATATCAAAACAGTTGCTATAGCAGTGTCGCGGTCAATGGCCAGCGGATTTCTGTGAGATTTCTGATTCGTCTACTCATACTCACTAATAAATTTGTTGGCTCATGTATTACTCTTAAGATTACCACCAACCTTATCAATGATATCCAAGGTTAGACTTCAATTTGCGTACACATATTGTCAGGGTAGCCAATCAGGGATCTGAGGAAACGTTCACTTCTAGTTTCAACATTTTCTGTGCAATGTTATAGTTAAATCTTGTCAACAGCATCACCGTGTGATCGTCCAATTTAGGGTTCATTAGAAGCCATTGAACCGGTCCTCATAGATAGTGCTATCCCTCTTTTAAGCCTACCTACGATAAACAGTTCAGGGAAACATGCAAATTAAAATCTCACCTAACGCCACTACACAGTTTTTGTGCAAAGGCACGAGCGCACCAATCATTTATCCTGTTTATTTATGCCGTAAATGCGGTTGGCAGATCAAGGACCAGTATGTCGTTTCAAGTGATAAACAGCGAATGACAACACAACAACGCTTATTCCGCCATCTTGCAAAGGGCGCCAAGTATTTTTTTAAGCTGCCTTAAGAGATTGATGTTAGAAAGTGCTATGAATAACACGTCAAACAAACAGATGTCAGTGCAAGAAGAACTTAGACTTCTTTGGGAAGAACTATAACATTCAAGATACTTATGAGTGAAGATCATCGATTGGAGTTAACATGGTAGTTATTGTCTCTTCTTGAGGCACTCAGACGCATTGTGCATTCTTCACAAACGACTGTGGCTAAGCATCTGCACACGCTGACCCGGTCCTATCACATGTGAACTTATTGGCGCATTGGTTAACACGGTTGCCTCATAAAAACGCGGACGCAGTTTTGGTCCCGACCATTGGCAGGGATTTGCTCTACTGACGAGCTCTAATGAGAGCGAAACTCGAGTGTAGTGCGCAGTTTCTAAAGAGATTAACGGGAAAGTATAAAGGAACGCAACAGTTCAGTTTGTATAAACAAAATCTCCTACTGTTAACCATTAATATTGCAATCCTTTATTATTTGACCAACATGATGTAGTATCCACACTTCGTACAAATACACAACTGTATATTTCACTTTACGGCCAGTTACGAATTACTGGCATTTGCGGAGTCTCAAGCTAGACCTGACCAAAAGATGTACGTTGACTTTTGTTTTGGTTGATGAATGTCTCACTTAATAGGGTTATTTAGTTTGAACCATGATTAACATCATAACCAAAGCTGAACTGCTGAATGATATCTGTCACTATCAGTGGTCGTCTTTGTGGTGTCAAACTTGAAGGTACGGTTAAATAATCGGGAATTGCCCATTACAAACACTGTCTGTTTGTTGTTGCAGCGTATTTCTTCAAAGGCGGTAGTCCAGAAGTGTCTAGAAATGATTTTTATCATCAAGTCGCTAATCTTCTTAAAGACATTACACTGTTGGCTGGATGCCTGAAAGTTGAAGTTGATAGGCTGGGCGCTAGTGAGCGTGACATAGGTCGCCAACACCCTTGCCGTATTCACAAAACAGAAAGCTGTGAACGCTTTTCACAGCTTTGTGTTGATAGTGGACAGTTTCTAACGGGTACTAAAATCCCCAGTGTTCTATACGCCAGTGTGTCATCTGACGATCTCTTCCGATTAGCCAATCGTGAACACAAAATGACCATGTAGCCATCATATATCGTTGACGTGGCTGTAAACTGTTGACACTTACAAGGTCTTAGATTAGACTTGACTTTTTCTGAAGTTACTGAATACTACTGTGTTAGTTTTGCCCCACCAAAAACTCCATTCAGCCAGAATCATTGCTGGAACTATTAACGAAAATCAACTGCATAATGATACCTATTGGTCTGTGAAAGTTTCAAATCCTCGCCAATCCTGTGTTTTGACTTAGTTGCTGAAAACGTACACACAGTACAGTGAGTATGAACGATCACGCTATACTGTTCCTTATTAGCCAGACAGAGGCACTCACTGAAGTATTGAATTATCCGGCAGCGGGTGAGAATACAAAACGAAACATTGCAACGCGATCTGCAAATATTGGATGTTTCCTATGGGCAACTGTAGCGCTCCAAGATTCTCGTTGTACCCAATTAATTTTATCCTTTGTATTGTTGAAGTGTATACCATCTACGGTGGTTCAACCGACAAACAATCTTAGTGCCACGCCCGTTTTTGACTCACAACAGTAGTTTTCTCCTCGACATGATATGAGCTTACAACCACACACATACACGAGAATGTTTATCTTCCGTTTAGTCATATCTGTGCGTAGTTAATTTGAGGCGCTGTCTAGTGATATTTGTCAACTTCACTAGGAATTTTGGTGCGGAGAGTCGTGGACTAGCCTTACGTTATTGTATAATGCATGTAGAACATAGTAGTGTGGGTTTAACGGTTTCTTCCAGTCGAAGGATCAGGCAAGACCACGAGCGATTGCATACAACAATCCAATGAGCTACGGAATTTCACGGAGAACAGTGTACAACCACGCTGGGTCTGACTTTAATATAAACCGCAGTATGCCCCCCTTAACAGAGAATGACTGCATGATATCTTGAAATGTGAAATCTGCTGGCGTTTATTCGATTCAACACTAGCAACTCCAAGTAGGACTTTTCAGAATAACCGCCTGTCATCCATTCACCCAGTCACTTCCTTGCCAGACTTATCACGTTATTTTTCGGCAAAACATTGTTAACTACCCTACTGTGTGATTTGTTCGCCCTATCTAGTTCTTCTAGAAATAAAGTGAGCGGAATAGTCATAGTGTTACTCTCTTGGTGAATGTCTAATGCACAGAAAAAAGTAGAAACACTGAGCCCAATGCTTTTATTATTATCTATTATTTAAACATGATTATTCCAGCATCAATGAAAATACGGAATCACTGGTACAAAACAAGTTGACAAAATATTTTGAATAACAGCATTCTGAAACAAAAATGAAGTGCCTCTTGTTCGCTCCTTTTTAAACGTGAAATAATTTTTGATTGCCTGTTATTCATCGTGAATCATGGAACTGTGCTACTTATTGCCTATCAAGCTTACAAGCTAACCACTGTTTGTGTTAATACTTTGCCGAATTTTGTGTAGTTTCTTTGCAGTTGTGTCCCATGGACCTCCTATGGGTTTCGGTCTGAGTTATGTGCAGGTCAATCAAAGCATCTGACACTGCGATATACATACATTATATGGAGAGGTGAAATATTTATCCTTCTGCATTGAGTTCCCTATAGAAGAAGTTCTGACCTTGAATCCGAACATTTGAAAGGGGAAGGTGTATTTTGATTTTGTTGATAAACAAAAGTGATGTCTGCTTTCTATCCAGTATTACAGATTTACTCCCTGTTTGGAGACAAACGCACTCCGAATCAACAAAGAGGCATCGGTTGTATAGTTTTTGCAGAGAAATATCTTTATTCCCTTGATGAATCTTGACAGTTGATTGTTCAAACATCTGGACACAAAAACCTGCTTTCCGTATCGTTGAAGTTGAATTTTTTTTAGTGATCACATCAGGTATGTATGGTTACGTCATTTAGGTTATCTGCGTGAACTTGTGAGTAGACAGACCGTCCATATGACTAACCGAATAGTACACTATCCGTGCGTATGGCTGGGGTCCCACTGTACCCCTCAGGTGAGAGGCACTTATTGTTACGTGGGAAGCGGGTCGGATAAATCCCCCTACAACCTGAGTCATTGATATCTTCCATGATCCTGATCGTTATTGCGTCGAAACACGATGTGAAATTCATCTGGAATTTGTTCACAATCATATTCGGTCTGTTTAAGCGTCGAGCAATCATTCTCTTACACAGTTCTGCATTATTAACTACATGCATTATTCCTTTTCGTGCACTTAGAGTGATATAACACATGGCATGATTAAAATTCTACGAATTGGTGGCATTTATTGATTTCGGCATTACTGACAAGTAGTCAGGAATGGTAGTTAATGTAAGCTGAACATCATTCATAACTGATCGCGGCTTTCTCATTTGCATAAGCATTTCATTCAGCCCCTTTCTGACAGGAGTGCTAAGCCTAGGTTCTACTTCTGTTAGAGCTCGCCACTAGTGCATATTTTCTGTTACGGCTGGGATTTGAACTCAGGTCCCACTTTCAACGGACAAATTCGTCAACCTCTAGGCCACTGACATGTTCGTAAGCAGGTTCAGATTACCAGGCGTAAACGTTTGGCTACTCCAGTCGATGACCGCGCGATTAATATTTCTCCCCAACTTCTAACCACATAAATTATTAAAAGTGCTAAGCATTATTTTACATTACGGTATGGAGTGAGCATCGCTCACAAATGATTGTAGCCTTCATACTCCTATGGAGTATCCAGCCAACGCCTTTGAAAAAGCGTAGGTGGTTGAGAGTTTACGTTTCATAATTCAGTCGTGGCTTACCGTGTGGCTTATGACGCAGTTATCTAAACGGTTCCTTCATGAAGGCGTGTTCGGAGTTCAAATCACGGTCGTTGCTCGGATTTCGGTATTATTGAATTACTGGCCCTAATTTATCTAATTCGCAGCATTACTCACGAAGCCGTAGAACAAAACGATGCTGTCACCAGGTTTCGCTGAACCGCGTCACCTCAGGTTGCTCTAAGTCTTTTCATTCATACAAATTTCACACTTCTTTTAACATTCTCTAATTGATGTTATCGCGACTATGCATAGGTGTTATAGATGCTCACATAAAAACATTGAATTTATGTGTTGGTGACTGGTTAAACAAAAACTGAGCATCCGAGATTTAATTCTGGCCAGGATAGTGGAACGGTGCTAGTGTTTTTATAGTTACTTTGTAGGCAGCAGATTGCCTACCAAAAACGATTGACTGAACTTTTCCGGCATGAGGATTTGTGGGTTATTTCCCCCATACTGGCGTACACCAGCGTATGTGCGCACGCACTGTTTTACGGCGCAGCGATCGATGCCCAGAAAGACTGCTGCATCCAGCACGACTGTGCAACAAACTCCAATCGATATCGACCGAAGGTACAAATGCATCATCTTCCAACAAACTGTGATATACAAAACAAAACGGCTAACTGGCCAGTGTCGATCAAACCTGTATAATTGACGTCTGTCGAGAAACGGAGATGGTTTAAAATAAAAAAGCAACAACTTAGAAGAAATTCCTGTAACTATTCATTTTCCAATAGACAGTCTGTTCTTCTAAGAAGACAGTTAACTACAAATGACGAAAATGGGGTTGCAAGTTCGGACTGAACAACCTTTAAGGTGGCCAGCTTATAACTCCGAATACGATCATTGCGTTTATTGAAGCTGGTATTTATATATATTCATTTAATTACACGCACTGAGACTGAACGATATATTATAATGTTTCA
>LUCH01003821.1:0-12405 GCA_013368495.1 Paragonimus heterotremus
CATGTCCGTGGTTCAAGTCCCGGCAGTGGCGATGATATGCACTACTGACGAGCTCTAATGAGAGCGAAACTCGAGTCTATGCTATTGTTGTTGCACTGTGTCGTCATCGTTTAGAAAAGACCGTGTGACAGCAAAACTTCAATTCAACTAACTTAACCCATTTAAAACATCGTTATACATTCAAAATATGATGCTACTGGTCACTAGCGAAGCTATATGAATCAAAACTTATCAATCGGTATTGTGCCTACGAATGTGATTGGAGTAATTAGTTGAATTGTCGTAGTGTTGACGAAACCCTTGGTATGATTGAAATCCCCTTTATAAAGTAGCAGTAACAACTCAGTGATTCCCGTTAATGCTTAACTGTTATAATGTAGCTGAAAGGTGTCCAATGAAGCACAGTCTTTATTATCCATGCCACACACGCACTTGCGATTTTGAATTACAATTCCAGTCCACCGGTTTCCGCTCGCACATCGTGTGTATTTCTATCCGGTTTAGGTGTTCCATTGGCGCCTTCTATCCATGGGTTTTCTGCCTGCTACTCATCGTCCGTTGATCCGATTTCGTCGAGCGATGGCTTGTCCGGTCGCTCGTGCTGTCCTCCGTCCATACTCTATGGGCTTTGACCGTATTCTACGGCCGTGTCGAGATATTCCTGCGAGTGTTAGAATAATCACGCCTGCAATTTGGTCATCCTTCCTATTTTTGGCTGCCACGTCTCGCTCTTTGGTGCGATCCGGTCGAGTGATGACTGATCCGGTCACCCACGCCGTCCTCCATCCGCTCGCTGTGGGTTTTTGATAGCAACTCCCCCTGTGTTGAGGTATTCCGCTAAGAGTTGGAATGCTCGCACTTCCTGCCTGACAGTTTACCACATGATGATAAAAGTCAGCTCCAATCTCTAAAATGGGTAAACTATTGCAAATGGATCTATCTTTAGAAACGACTTTATACGTGATCTATAGTAACACAACAACTGGCCTACACCTTGCAGACAAATAACCGAGTTATAAGCGGAAGCGAACTTTTATTAGTGAAATGGTATGTTTAAGACTTTCTCTGTCGAGTGTCTCCGATGGTAATTCTGCCAAGCATCGACTACCTCCTCACTATTTAGCCCACATCATGCGAAGTCTGCAACGACATTTTGAGTTTCGAAGGCCTCAGCCTGGAGGATCAACCCGACTTAGATTGGTCAACACCTTGGTGAACAAATTCGTTTCTCCAAGCCAGGTCGTTATCCGTCCAAATCGCGCTTTATATCAGTAGGTCACAGTATCTGCAAATAGTAGCCGGTATGATGGACAAATAACTAGCATCCTGGGTACTTGGCTTAACCATATAAGTCTGCGTAAACGTGAAGATCAAACAAAGGAACACGCGTGATAACCACCAACAACTATCGAGATTCTGAACTCTTCGTTGTTTATCCGTTGATACTATTTAATGGGAGCGACTGAACGCAGCAATTGATGGAAAGATACCCGGAGACGGTTCACGTATTAAACCCTGATTGGTCAAGTGTCTTAGCCGTAAAGGAATACAGCCGTTACAACGACATGATGTACGCGAAGTGTGAACTTAAAAGAGATGCCAGTCTATCAACAGAGGTGTCCTGTATCAACGAATAACGCCCTAACCTTGGAGCCAAAGGCTTCGATTTCGATGTTAATGCTGATGTAAATTCGAAAAAACATAAATCGCTCGGTAACCTCTGTATCCTCATTGTCTAGCATCAAGTCTTTGTAATCACTGTTGTTTTTAAGATGCGCGTCACACACTGAAACTGCAGAACGACTTCCGAAGTGTTTGAAGGAGTGTGAGACAGAGTTCACCAATCTCTGTGCTGTTAAAATATTGTCGGGGAAGAATCCATTTCCCCGAAAATACCGTTTATTTGCCTTTAGAAGGGTCTAACACATTACTGCTTGACGTGACCTTCATAGTCGGCACCGTCCTTGCCAATGCGCCCTTTACGAGCATTCTCAAACTTTGTGCCAATCTCTGACACCCCGCCTACACCCTCGTCTTTTAGTTGGGGCATCACTGTACTGTCGGGATCATTGTCTGATTCTCGTTCTGGCGTTTTTTTCTGATGGTTCACAAATCGTTTAAGTGTGATCTAGTTTGTGACCGTGTTGTCTTCGGAGTGAGTGACATAAAAGAGCTGTGTCAGGAGGTCAGTCTTTTTCCTGTGTTCATGCCTTAGTGTAACACTCGGAATTAGGGACTTTGAATAACCCTGGAAATCGTACTCGGATTGAAACCTCCCAAAAAATTAATAAGGATAAGACCTCGAACTAGTTGCAGTAAGCAGTTCATATTCATGAGATAAGAGGCCCAACTTACGAAATGTACAACATTACTAAAAAAATCACAGTCTATTATTGATTGGTCGTATTAGCAAATACAAAGTCACAAACGGAACGTTAGTTGGTGCAATATAGAACAAATAAATAGGTGAATAACAGAAGGAGTAACATGGAGACTGTTTGTCCATTCCTGATGTAGTATCTTCAACAGGACGTTTGGATTGGCCTCCTGTTGGATCTTCCGTTGTGTCAGGGTTTGGATTAGCGGTGAACCGAGTGGATTCTCACTACAGTCAGCCTCGGGTGGTTAGATTGATTAGGAAGTTACGAATTAGTCGTGTATTCTTCGTAGTCCGCTGTTCATTACCGTTGACCGTCATTCTGTTACTCACCGTTACATGAACCGTTATCTCTTTACGCGCCTTTAGACCGTAGATTCAGTTACAGTATGTTCTATCAAACAACAATATCCTGTCGTCAGTATAGTCAGGATTAGTCAGTCTTTCACTAGATATGAGATCCATTGTGGCTGACTAGTTGGTCTATGACAGAATAATATAAAAATGTTTGAAGTACGCCGTTGTTTGTACTCAAAGCGTTGGTGAATTAACCGTAAAATGATGTGAAGAACGAGTTTTCGGTACACACCTGCGTCTAAGGGACTTTAAAAGTTGGGATCGATGAACTGAATCGGGATCACATATACAGCAGAGAAATACAACTGTTAGCCAACGGTACTTGTGACGTCGCTCCAGAAGTCGACAGAATGAACATCTGATTAATATATCTTCTTCAAGAAATAAATCGGACCTGTTTTTCCCTAACGTCTGAATTCCAAACTGAGCGAGTCAACGGAGTGTAGCGTGCATCAGAACACCTGGTAATGATTGAGACTAACTCAATGACTGTGTAACTGACTTAGTTCTGGAATTCCGGAAATGTTGTCGAGTCACTCCAGCAAATAATGATGTTCTCCGTCGTATACACATGTGGAAACAACTGAATCGAGGCCTCTACTAACACATCCTCACTTTATTGTAAAAGTACCAACACGAGGTCATTTGAGCCAACAGCACTACATCCAATGAGAGCCGAGGTTTAATAACAGTATTTTAGTGACAGTGTTTGTTTGCAACGCTTAAGTTCATTGATTGATAAAGCTTCAAGAACATCGTCCGGATTTGGTAATCGCTCAAAAATTTTAAGTTTCCACCTTTTTGATATAAAATGACCTTTGTGAATTGCTACGCTTTGTATACGTAAGGAAAACAAAAAAGAAGTAGATCAATGTTATTCGTATCCTAGAGTGTTCATCAATAAGTCATAGCTTGATTGAGAAGTTGTTTTTTAGTGATAAACTGCAATTGTGTGAAATCCCTACTGCTGAAAAGGATGAATTCAGTTTGTGCGGAAAAACGCCCATCTTCATTAAGTTGTTCTGGTTTTTTGTTAGTTATTTTATCCCATTAGCAATATAGATTTAAGAGGGCAAAGTGATAATTTGACTAACTTTGTAATCACTGTTTTCCTACATTTTTGTAGCAAAAATTAAAAACGATCAGTTGAATTCACCATTTTGCCCACGCAAATTAAGTGCACATGAATGACATCCGAAGAATCCTTGATACTGATGTACATGCTAAACTGGTTTAACTTAGCCTACCGAATAGAAGAATTTACACTGTAAACTGAACTAACTATTAACTACTTGTTCTGAATTGTCTTACACACCGCTGTGCTGGTGGTCAGTGAAGGCGTCAAGTAAGCAAGAAAGGAATAAAATCTTTCGTACATCTATTTTCCTAGTCCCTTTCTGGTTGCGCACAAGAGGACGTTGATTATCTTATCAGTAAACACCGCTGAGCTGCTGTTAACAATTTTCCCAAAAGATTAAGCGTTCGTTTCTGTAAGAGAACGAAATTATGTTTGTGGCTAAACAAGGACGTACTTACGTTTATAGTTGCCTTCCGTGTAAATTGTTTAATGTGTTCTTAGAAAATCAGTCACATTGGATGAACGGCCTCGTGTTTATCAGAATGAGACCGTAAGAGTCAACGAGTTTGGTTCACTAGTGAACTAGGCAGGTTAATAAGCAACACATTCCACCAGTGTTACTGGTACATTTCTCTTGATCTACAGAGTACATATAACCCAGTCGAGCATGAACAGATTGAAGTTTTACGGCGGTTTGTCTCTTCATAGTTTGTTTGCACGACCCATCATTCTATCGTAAAAATGTCTCATTTAGACTTTAAAACTAGCTGGGTGCAATCCGTAAATCTTTGATCAAATTATATTCTCACCCTGTAGCAACTGACTTGTCGGATTTAATAAATCCCTCAGTTTTCATTTTTTTCTGTCTAAGATTGTGTTATGATCTGTAACATTAGCGTGAATAGTATTCACACAATTTTATTATTCCAAAATCAATATTCCACATATTTTCAGGTTTATTTTTAAACTCACTAAACCTTGGAGAGCTTAAGTGCTATCCAGTTAAGTAATGAACGACCGCATCCATTAAACCCTGTAGCTAATGGCTGTCGATAAGTTGATCATTTAGCCATCAGTGGAACAATCGTTTTCATTTGAATCCGATGAGCTGGATGTAATTTTTTAGATTTTGCGTAGAGCCATACAACAGTAAAATCCCTTATTTAATCCCTTAATGAACTAACGACTGATAGATTTAAGCACTCAATCAATCACTCATAATCCTAATGGCCATTTTTACCTGTTTTTTGTCCTTAGGTTGAACTACTTGGCCGATTATACAACATAATGGTTTTTAATTGAGTCATATTGTCAACGATAACTGAGTCTTCTAACTAAAAGAAGCCTGGAAGTGATTAAGGTGAACCAACAAGATCACAGAAATGATTTCAACTTACTATTGTCATGAGATACATTCAAATAAATCTGGTGCCAGTTTTGAGTGTTCGGGCAGTGAAATTCATTCACTGTCGTTTCACACTATAACGATAACTGTGACTATGACCTACGCAACGTGACTGTACTGTAAATCATGTCGAGTTGATCAGATAAAAAAGGTACACTGTATCCAATCCAATCGTTACTCTGGCTCTATGGCATGTAATTAATATAGAATGTACAGCATACACGCTGTGTTCACCCGTTAACTCTACTAAAATATTTGTAAAGGGTTACAAATATCCATCAGCTCTTGGATTAAGCGTGTTACGGTGAACGTTTCCAAGAAATTGTACAGATCCCAGTTAACAATTATTGTCATTCTGGTTTTCAAGCAAAATTTAAATATCAAATGTCTTTGATCACGTGAAATTTTCGAGAAACCCTAAAAAATGGAGTACAGAAGCTTCAGAAATGCGTAGCCAAGTTGAAGTAAAATTATGTCATGAATATACTGAGTAATATTTTGATTACTAGTAAGTAGATTGGTCAGTGAACTGATATAAAACAAACATTAAAAAACTAGACGGTTTTATTCATGTTCATGTGTGTATTAGACACAGCTGCTTCCAAAAAGCACCAAACATGACTTTTACACTTCCTATAACACACATACGTGAAGCATACTGTCAAAAGTCTAATGAATTCACCCATAACGAGCGAGACGCATACAAAACGTGTGTAGGATTGTTTATTGTCTCTCAACATCGACCCAGTGGACAAGATTTGGAGTGGTTGTTATTGGTTGGGACACAGGCTGAAACACAGCCTTGACTTGCAGAGAGTTCAAATAAATCGGTTGTACGATTTCTATTCTGTCGGCGTGAGCATTAGTCAGGGTTTCAACTTTGTTTCTCCACTGTACTCTCTGGGCTGTAATTTCAAGTCGTAAATCAATTCTGACGTCTTAGAACAACTAGTGGGTAGCCGGTTAACCAGTTACGAACCTACTGGTAGTTAAGGCAGGCTAGACGTAAACAACTAAACTAAACAAAAGGTAACAGCTCATAGGTCAAGTGTATTTTGCTAGGTGAAAATACTAGGTCTGGATTGTTAACTACATTTAATCGGGAATACTTGAATAGCTAGAGAGAATTTAAATCGATACAATCTGTTAGATAGATCGATCAAAGTTTTCGAGGAAAGTAGGTAAGATATTTATAGTCCTGATTTGTTAAGATTTTCGTCTCATCCAACCGTCGACACAAGTTATGTCGATCGTTCCAACTGACCGCCACATGCAACAGGGTTCAGGCCCGTCAACTGTATTCACAGTGTGCTTAGCCTTAGTAATGTTGATGACATCTGCTCCTAGACGCTGTTGTTTAGTTCTAAACCGTCATCTACCTATCTGGACATTTTCCAGACCAACTTCATGACCCATGTCTAGTACCAGATGGGCGATTATGGAACTCCTGGTCATAATCTGATACTCCAATTAATATCGGGGTGCTGTTCTAATGCACCTTAGATTTTTGTCCACACTAGTTTGGGCTCTTCGGCATTTTACCCATCCTAAACTTGCAAGCAGTCCTTGCATTTTATTCTCTATACGTGTTGGACATCTTATTATTAATATGACAGATTTACCGCACCGGTTGGTTACTACACACAATCTACTGCTTACTTAACTAGCATAATCTTCTTCAAGCTAAATTCATCTGATCAGCACATGTGGCAATTCCTCTTTTAGAATGAGATAATTATCAGCACAAATGCATGACGTCAATATAAAGTTTGCATGGCATACCTACTGCAACAAATCTATTGAAGTTATGTTTACATATAGTTCACAAACGGTTGTTACATAAAGGTCAGTCTAGACAGAATTCTACACAATTAAAAAATATCCAAGGTTGTTAATTACAGGCAGCTCTATAGCACGAAATAATCAGTTAAACCTGCCCACTAATTATGCATTCGGATTTCAGGTGCATTTACACGCTGTTGCATGGCTTCCATGTATTTGATTGACTTTCTCTCTACAGCGTGATTGATCATCATTAATGAACTGGCTAGTTTATCAGGACCCCCTCTTTTCACCGGCCTATTTTCCTCTCGAATTATCGAGAAATATATGTCAGATATGTTACCTTGTGAATACTTGATTCGTCTTTTGATAATACCCAAGCATGAAGTATGAGTAACTTAAAAGCGAATGTAGCTGTTTTATCGACGTAGACAGTTGAGCTAGCTCAGTGTTTTCGTACGATAGTTTGGTCATGCATAAAATCAGGTCATTGATGTAGTGGCCAACACAGTTACCTCATGAAAGTGTGACAAGACTGTGGCGATGATATGCACTACTGACGAGATGTAGCGAGAGCAAACCTCAAGCATACTGCATCTGTTTGACTGATACATCTCTGAAAATTTGACAGCCACGCTAATTTGTTAGTGATGTTCAACTCACATCAGTCAAAAACCAACACTATTTACCGTTAATGTTCATATGGTAATCATTCTTGTCGTGTTGCACTTCAGGCTTTCTTAACACCCATTCGCTTATTTCTCAGTGTTGACGACAGGTGCGCTAGTCAACGGCTGATCAATTACTATTCAACTTCCATTCCAAACAGAAGTATTTGTTACAAGCTCGTGGGGATTATCACGGACTGATGTTTTCATAGTCCTGCCGTTAATTTGTTACTAACCACTTGATTTTTTGTATGAACCACCAAAATGGTTAATGAGCACTTTCTTGATGACTACAAGGCTTCAGTTTAAAAGAGGGTAGGTTCTAAATGACTCCTATTAATTTACAACACCAAGGAAGACGGTGTGATCATGCGGATGACTTTTGTCGGTTCCAACAAGGTAGATTCTCAAGAGGCCTTGACTAAATCAGAAGACTAGTTATTGCCAGCAATATTATGCGGTAAGCGAAGGCGATCAATCGGTAACTGCCACTTCCTACTAACTGGCTCGTTTACTGGAGTCGGATAATATTTATACCAAAGTTTATATGCTACTTATCAGTGAACCTGTTAGATGCAATCCAGCTGGGTGAATAAACCCATCGCTGTCACTCGCTCTGCTGACTAGTCGAGGAAACGATCAACGTAAATTTAGACACCACCCGCCGTTCATACTGTTTTGTCCAATTAGATAGACTTTCCAGCCAACACTTTCATATTTTCCCGAGTCTTCAACCACAAATCGGCAAGACAAATGTTGTTTCGGAAGTCCCATAGAGTAGAATATTTCTAAGATCATGTCGCTAAGTAATCAACCATGCCTCCATTCGGGACGACTGGAAAACCTCAATATTACTCACGAGCAAACGTGACCAAGAGTTTAGATAAGTTAATCTCGTTTTACGTAATCTGAGGTCATTGATACATTGTTCGATTTCGTAGCTTCATGGGGATACTGGCTGGGGTTCACATGTCAGTCATGACATAAACACCCACAGCTGATGAGTTCTCACAAGACTGACACCAGTCTAATGATTTCGTCAAATGGCTTAGAGATCTGTGTGAGTGTGAATGCTGAGGTCAAATATGAATAGTGTTCAGCAAAACGAAAAAGATTTTTTTCAGAATGTCATCGGGAAGCTGTTTAAAAAAGGATAGGCAAAGGTGGTGTGGCATACAGTGTGTTGCGAGTTTCCTATCCAGTCAATCACACATCTCACATCATCGCGTTTCTCAGAAGAGTAAAATCTAAAACAGGTTGTCATAATTACGCCAAACGGTTCTGAATTGGAGGATAATGACTCCGAAGGTATCAACTGAGTAACGAGGGACCCTAGTGACCACAGCGCCTGAATACTCTTTTTTGAGCAGACAACACAATGCATGTAAAAAAATTAGGTGTCATGTTAAGACTGTGTGTATCCTTGTGATGCGTTAATCTGGTATCGCTTACTGACTTCGAACGTGATTACTATGGTGTCGCGTAACTTATTTCGGCGACGTCAAAACATGACACTTTGGGTGCTTGAACAACAGACTTCCACGTGCATATAGTAGGGTTTTACAACCGGATTTCAATAGCTGTTTGGAACAGTCACGACACGACATTCCACATATCTGGTATGAACAGGCGCTGCGTGTAAACTGACATGAATATGGCAACCACATTGGATATTTGACCCGAGTCAACTAGATGGGTGAAAACTGAGCTGGCGATATTTAGTTGCTAACCGTTCGTCATTCAAGCACCACAGTGTTCACACATTCTTTCCAACAAGCGTTCTGTTTTGCGACAGACCTTTTTGAATGTCCAATCGGTCCACAGGATTACGAAAACGAACAAGTGCAGATTGCAGGAGCGCCGCGGACAAGGAATCTTCGAAATGGAAATCTATGAGGAATCGTATTAGCTGGACAATCAGAAAAGTCATTTACAGGATAACAGTGGTTATCAGTGTATACTTGGGATTTCATCCTTGTACCAGAGGTCCACGTTGACCGTTTTGTGTATGACAGAAACTTCATGTTCTCGCGGCTGTGGTCACTGCTTATGGCTAGCTAAGAATATGTCAGTTTATCCACCAAACCAGAACGTTTCATATAAAATCTGAGATATTCAACTAGCATGTTATCAGTGAAATCTTTATAAATTTGATTTAATAAAAATCGTGTCCAGTTCTATTTCCGTTTTGTTGATACACGATTGTGGAATGGGATATACTGATCGTTCTGTATGCGCTTCGTTCGAATACACCGTTGGATCTATGTGAGACATTGCTTCAATGACCCAAAGTTAAAGAACGATAGCCTTCTGTACTATCCTACCGTCATATTTGATTTCGATCTTTTGTTTTCTGAGGTTTCTAACGACAGTAAGGAATCACAATCAGCGATGACATTGAAAATACAGAATTTACTATCAACACACCGTTTATATATAATACGCCATTCGGTTATTTTTGTTAGTTTCATTTGTGCAATCATCCTATAAATATGCCAGCTAGTAGTAGGTATTTTGACCAAGCCATTGCGATTCCGTCATTTTGAGGGTATTTTCCTATATGTTGTATATGGCATATTCTGCGTACGCCAACAGAAAAACATTGAAGCATTTGTCCAACATTTTACGTTTCACATAATTCAAAATGGTGTAATCAGGAACAAAATCAATAGCTTCTCTGGCTGGCTGGTTTACAGACAAAGGGGAAACGTGTAATTATTGCAATCTTTTATCCGCAACTGTTTGATCTTTTGTAATTTCGCTAGGGTGCAACGTATCCTACAGACTGTGTGTTGCTGACGTCCAGCAGACCATTTCAAAGAGTCTGCCTAACCATTATGACCGTTTGTAATATGGCTTACTTATCAAGTCTAAAAGCGGACCTACAGGGACACCATTCTTATGATGTTTTAGTAAACAATGAAGACATAGTACAGCTGAGCCCGTTAGACGTATCGTTCGGAAACAGACGCACCAATCCACTAACTGTTTAATATTTCAAGAAGATTCGGATAATTAGAATTTTCTTCCGAAAATGTCGTCTTTTTTGGTTTTCCTTCTTCGGAACAAAGCTTTATTTATCAACATACTAACCATATGTTGATAAGAATGATTATGTTGCCAGATTATCCCCGTGCGTTTATCAGATCCAGTGAACAGGATGTTGTCATCGTTCTACAAGTTTCTTTTAGAACCACCAGGCCCACTGTGTTCTAAGGTAAGGTATATATCGCATGCATCGGTCGTCGTAGTAATAAAGAAGTGGGACAACCCAGTTGACCGGAATTACCTTTGAAATGAACTTCCAAATCAAGTTGACTAGTACGTTGCTCTGGATAGCAAAATGTTGGACCGAATGATTACATTTTCAGAAGTCCATCAGGTGAGCGCACAGAAGAGAAATGACGAAAATACCTCCACGGGTTTGTTGGGAAAATCGCCCTTTCAGAACTATATTTCAAAGTGTAATTCGGTTTTCTGAACCTCTTTTCCACCTAATTTCTTGTGGTGTGTTTAACGTTGCATTGAGGTCCATGCAATTATTGACTCTCATTGAATTATACTTACCGGGCTTTTTTTACTTGACTGAAATTTGGTGGGTTTTGATCCAGTGACAATTTTATTTTTCGGTTAGAGTTTGGGAAGTTCGTTTGATACGAACTGAATGGCGTCCGCAGTTAGTCGTAGCCCTCAAATTAAAATGTGTCTTTTGGTTGACATACTACAAAAAAGAAACTCCCGTCATATCAGAATTCATAAGTCGTATAAATCTTCTTTCGGGCCGGAATTTACGCTCCTGTTTTCATGTTTATGAGACAAGCGCGTTAACCACAAAGCCAGAGACCTCATAGTTAATATGACCAAATGATCCTGCCTAAATATTCAAACACAATCACTTCCGAACAATTTTAAGCTCGCCCGATCACTTGATTGAGTCTACAGACCATTACAGAAACAATTAATCCAACTCGTTTTGCCACGCATAAGACTACTTTCTAAGATCACCGATACTGTTATCAGTGAACCCAGAATTCTGACTTCACAGTATGTGCGCACTTTTCTTTATACTGTCGTTAGTTTTGACATATAACGAAACGGTCGAGTACAAAAATTTTAATAAATATACAATGTTGAATCTTGCTTCCCACGAGTTTTTATATGGAGCATGTTCATGTACCCTGCCATTTGAAAAAGTGTGGAAGTTAATTGGTGCATCAGAAATGACTGTATTCGCCTTATTGAGACGAGAACTACCAGAAATTATATTCCTGTAGGTAAACAAATAATTATTTTAAGCCCAATTGTGATTTTTCGGTCAATGCTCACAGTGATAAAACTTCAGAAAAAGACTCAAAAAACTGTTATTACTCACAGCGTATCCATCATGAAATCAACAGAGATGTAGTTGTAGAACGTGAAAGAAAAATTATATGGAAGGTAATCACCACATGATAGAGATTGAACATGACGATTGAGTTTTTTGTCGATGTATATAGGGTACTTAAATATAAGGTGAAGAGTCGAGACACGTTTCGTGAGATATGAACACTGTTTAGCGTATAGTTCAGGCTCAGTGCTGTATGCGATGATCCGCTTCAGTTGCTACTGCGTGGTACATGGGGAGTGAACATTACTTTGAACTGCAAATACTGTGCAGATGTAGGACGCATCCTCGACAACGCGTCATTTGTTGATCTCTGAATGTAAAGCCGTTTACGTAGGTGACAATCTACGACAG
>LUCH01003821.1:12505-31302 GCA_013368495.1 Paragonimus heterotremus
AACCAGAATTCTGACTTCACAGTATGTGCGCACTTATCTTTATACTGTCGTTAGTTTTGACATATAATGAAACGGTCGAGTACAAAAATTTTAATAAATATACAATGTTGAATCTTGCTTCCCACGAGTTTTTATATGGAGCATGTTCATGTACCCTGCCATTTGAAAAAGTGTGGAAGTTAATTGGTGCATCAGAAATAACTGTATTCGCCTTATTGACACGAGAACTACCAGAAATTATAATCCTGCAGGTAAACAAATGATTATTTTAAGCCGAACTGTGATTTTTCGGTCAATGATCACAGTGAGAAAACTTCAGAAAAGGACTCAAAAAACTGTTATTACTCGCAGCGTATCCATCATGAAATCAACAGAGATGCAGTTGTAGAACGTGAAAGAAAAATTATATGGAAGGTAATCACCACATGATGGAGATCGAACATGACGATTGAGATTTTTGTCGATGTATATAGGATACTTATATATAAGGTGAAGAGCTGAGACACGTTTCTTGAGATATGAATACTATTTAGCGTATGGTTCAAGCTCAGTGTTGTATGCAATGATCCGCTTCAGTTGCTACTGCCTGGTACATGGGGACTGAACATTACTTTGAACTGCAAATACTGTGTAGATGTAGGACGCATCTTCGACAACACGTCATTTGTTGATCTCTGAATGTAAAGTCGTCTACGTAGGTGACAATCTACGACAGCCCCATTTCACCGAGGTTGTTACTATTCTCCCCCTACCATCAGAAAGATATGGCCAACAGTGTAAAAATGGGGTGGTAAATGAAAATTTCATCATTCGAACGCGTGTGCGTGACCTTGAATTTCTTTTCATGAATTTCATTTGACCCTGTTGTACGGACATCAACACGGCGTTGAGTATCTGATCAGAAGCAACGAAATTCTCCAGGAACTCACATTATGCAGTCTGTTGTTTTGGATTTCTGTTTTCATATATGTACCTTTGCCTTGGGATATACATTAAACAATACCTTGAGTGGTTATGCAACTGGCTTTGGTGAGTCACCAGAAATATACAATTGTAAACCGGTCGGCTTGTTAGATAAAGTTCAGTCATTCTCTTTTCCCGTTAATTGACTAAGGTAAATAAAACAGCATCACCAATGTTTTTAGCTTCACAATCATCCCCGGACTAATTCGTTTTACTTCAGAAGACATGTTGAACAATTGAGTGGTAAATATTCCGGAAGCTTGTTTATGAGAACGTGTGGTAGCAGACAAAAAATTGTGCTTCAGGAAAGAAAGTAGGCTGGAGTAAGCGATAGCAATGTGAGATGATACACGCATTGTGACTTTTATTGACAGTCCGCGCTTGTTTCGGAATAATTACACCAACGTATTCAAATGGTGATATTCATCAAGACATTCATGTTCAAAATGAGTGTATGTAAACGGAAATCCGTGGAAGTATTAGCGCGGCCGTTGTACACTTCAACCATATTTAATGGCAACTAAAGGATGATACATCGATGAGGATGTTGTTCACACCCTCTTAGCGTGGATGGACACAATCCGACTCTAATTATCAGTTTGCATTGATCACAACGCTAAAGGGATGAAATGTTAAGTATATTGTCTAGCGGTAGCTCATGAACCCGATGTGGCTATAGCCAGTGCACACTGGATTTGTAGCAAAAAGGAAAATAACCTTCATAAATGAAGAATAACACAACCTCACGAGCAAGTTGTAGTACTATGCGTTTTGACCATCTCAGGTGGCCTTCTTCAGAAGTTGAAAAGTAGAATATTACAGCTTGCTCGTAATGTTGCGTTACTCTCAGTCCAGCTATCAATAGCATATTAAACACAACGCCCAAACTGTCTGCAGATCACTTTAGTTCGTGATGTGAAGAATCGCTAGTTAGAATTTCGTCCACACTGCTCATACTTGGTAAGCCTGGACTAGGACTACATCGGTCGCATAGTCTCGGTTACAGAGTATTCATTATGAGCTATCACAAGAGATCGCCGACTTTCACATTTTTGTGCATGGCAATACATAATACTTTATTTCTTTTTCAAATACCAGTGGGCATGTGACTAGTATTCTATGGATGAATGTGTATAAAAATGCTTTTCTTTTTTAAGCTAAACTTCACATTCGTAAGAAAAATGGCACTGTATAAGCCAATAAAACATTTTGATCTGTGGTTTTGTTGAAAGGCAATGTGGGATATAAGTGAAAAAACCCGTAAAAGTGACTAATTGTAATGTGTACTAGAGGATTTTGCTTTCCCATGTAAATTAAACATCACTCATGACTGACTACAGGTGTCGCATTCCCATAGACTTTATGGTCGACCCTTTTCGAAAAGTAACACTAGACTCGAGTGTCGCTCTTGATAGAGCTCTTCACTAGTGCATATCTTTGTCACGGAATTCTGTGACTTCAACTTGAACAGAAATTCTATTCGATGGGTCATCGATTGGAGTTTCCCGGATGTGATCAAGCAGCCAGAACCAACCATTAGCTTGTACAATGTTGAGTAATGCCTGAAGTATTACTTGAGAATTATCTGAAACTCAAGTATAGTGCTTTTTTCGAAAGGGACTGACTGAAACGTCTGTGGGAATGCTACAGCTGTAACCAGTTGTGGATGATGTACAAATTATGCGGAAACCAACACTCCCCATTACACATCAGTAATCAAAATATGGTTCAACAAGTTAGTAATTTCTGTGATTTGAAATTGGACAGAATTCTTAGTCGAGGGGTAATTGAGTGGAGTAAACAGGACAGTTACTGTGTCGCCACTGAAGACGATCAGACAATCACAAACAAATGTGGCTGGACGTTCACACATAATTAGTCTATCGTACCTAAAATGGGATCAGTGGAGCAGTGGTCAACACATTTGCTTCGTAGAAGCGTGGCCGGAGTTTTTATCCCAAACGTGGGTAGGATATTCACTACTGACGAGCTCCAATGAGAACGAAACTCGAGTTTAGTGCTTCTATTCGATAGTGGCCGACTGGAATCTCTATGAGAATGCGATAGCTGTGATCACTTGTGGGTGATTGCAATTTACATAATAATTATAAGGTCTTATTCCCAGTGATAATTACTTGGGAAATTATTTACCGAGATTTTTCTACACTACATCGTTCAGTATCCAATATCCGAACACTTTAAGTGACAATATTCAACTCACTAACGAAAGAAATAACAGAACAGGTATACATCAACGTGCCTTTCGTTTACCTGTCACAACGGAACTAAGTAACACTCAAAACACAAGACAATTTAAAGTAATATATAGGAACGCATTAGCCTACTAGCATGTAAAAGTCACTATACTTGGTGGCATTTAAAAATGTGGTATGAGAATTATTTTTCTCTGTAAACGGCACAATCTATCACATATTCAGCCTGTATAAACAAGGTAGATAGTAACCTCAAAATTGGGTTATAATTATACACTAATGCCACATTACTCCTCAACAGAGTTTACGAGTTGCTGTCTACCTCAGTTGCGTTGGGCTTACTTTGTACACACGTCCTGGAACCATCTGAGTTTTTACAATGGTTTTTGAGTCTTCGTTAATGAAATGCCATATAGTGTGTTGTTCAGACTGTGACCCTCATGGTAGAGATAGTGGACAAAGTTAGTAACTTGCCAGTGATTTCACGAACGGTGTAGTTGGTGCGATGACATTCCGGACCGCCAGAAAAGTTTTGGAAGGGACAATCGCGAAGCCCGCGTGTCATATTTATTCTCTACCGAATAGGACATGTTCGAGAAATCTCAGTTCGAGTTGATCATAGTAATCATGGTATCACAGAATTTGACTGTATATGCCAAACTATAATACACATACGATGACGCATGTAAAGGCATATGCTGATACAACTGAAGCGCAATATACAGGGTTTGCATGATTTTATTTCTTGATTAAACCCAATTTGGAAGATCACCAGCAACTAACCTTTGGTGGAATCTTTCGAACGGTCTACAAATACGCTTCAGTAAGCTGAACTCGATAAACAAGTGATTTCCAAACCTCAAATTAAACATTTGGTTACCTTGAAAGCTGCAGCTTGAAACAGATACCAGGTGGTGCGTGGCAAGTTTCTAACAGAGGACTGTACTCCATGGCACAATCGTACTACAATCAACTTAAGAGACAATTAATTCAGATAGAAATAAAACTATTACATTAAATTGGGGTTAACTTCAAGACCGTTTGTCCATGGAAGTGGAGAACAGTAAAAATAGCCTAACGACTGCACAGGATTAGTCATGAACTACATTCGTAAAAGCCCAGTATCGTGGGCCAAACCATGTCCTTCAATCCTACCCATCCATTCGTCCGGTATCTGGTCAGCAGACAACGCTTGCAATGGCTTGCCCACGCACATACGGAATCGCCTGCCAACTCTCAAGGCCACAGACTGACATCACACGCCTCGCCAGCTAGCGCGTTATCCTACAATCCTGGTTCAGTCTTACGTACAGTCCACTCCAAGCCTTTTGCGCCCTCACTAGCTTGGTGGACGACGAGCCTTTTTCCGTGTCACTGCTGGGGTTACCAGTGTTTCACACACACACACACACACACACACACGAGCGCATTCACGGAATGAGCCTTAGATGTGTCAACCCACATAGGTGGTACCGACACACGAAACGATTCAAGTCCCGGAAGCGTGACACAACGCAATTTCCAACGTCGCGTCTTGTACGGTGAGCACTTCAAAAATGCGCCAAGGCAACGGATGCAGGGACGTGAACTACATCATAACACTTCAGCCCCATATTGAATCCATGTAATGCTGCCTCTTCAACATTACCGAAACATCGCGTACACCTGTGCATTGCCATCCATATCTCCATCAACCCGAGCATTATTAGTGTACGCGAATCTCCATTATTTGTTTTCAGTCATTCCCACGATTACACCTGTTATGATCGTATTTCTCAATCCTCATATGTATACCTTTTGTTGTTAGTTAGAGTTAGGCCAGAGTTATTCATATGTAGTTCACACATCCCACTATTTAACAGGTTCTAAACAAAGGCATGGAAGCCATCATTGTACATGTTTGCGCGGTCGCTCATTCAGAGGTGCAACGGGCCACTAGAAAATGAACACCCGGAACGTCACGAGTATCATTGTAATAAGGGCAGAACTGAAGAGGCGGCTGTTACACAAGTAGTCCTGACCGATGCCGATAACCCAGGTAAATTTGAAACCCGCAAAGTGTAGTAAGATGAACTACCGAAGTTTCTTTTTTGTCCACTGAATGTTTTGGAAGCCTACCGATTTATCCTGGATTCAAAGTCATTTGCAGAAATCCCAGACAATATAACGAACGATAGAATTGTTTTCAGTAGTCTCCAGCAAGGGATTATAGAATACTAGGTAGGGGCGACGATGTATCTACTTGGTCATCGTTAGGGTATTGATGTCTTTCCGCCCAAGAGGAGTGATGAAGAATCGCCCATTGGCGCTGACTATACATATCTTCCATCTCAACAAGTTTGGTAATGTGGGATTATGACTAATATGGGGTGGTGATTCTTCATTTGGGCTTTACTAAATCGTAAACGTCAGTGATCACCTTGGGAAGCCGTTTTAAACCTCGAGGTAAGTAACTGGAGGGTCCATCTCAGGCTTTCTGCTGTTCGCCCTGTTTTCCCACGAGACGCCAAGCATCGCCAAAATAGCAGTGACGTTAAACGCCAGGGACATAGCTGTAGTGTTATAAACAAATCGTAGGTTGTATTTATCGACAAGAAGGATATTTCTCTTAGACAGTGATCTATAGGTAACCTTTTGTCACAATTTTTTCACAACCACACAGTTGTGCAGATCCACCATCACAAGTATGCTGGTCATTGTTCAGCTGTTACAAACTGAGGACATGTAAATGGGAGAATGATCTGGAAACACTGAGGACAGAAAAATATCAGATCAGGCAGTGCGCTGTGCTGTCTTGACAAGCAGACATCAAAATAAACTTAATTATTGAGAAAGACAGGTCAATATTCCTATTTAGAAGCTTTTCCCACATTATGGGGTTACATTGCAAATTCCGAGAGTAAAGAGTTGTCTTCGATGTACAAAGTTAAAGCTACATTATTGGGAACGTCAAGAAATGATCAACTAGGTGAGTCATGAGACTCATAATGTTGACATCAATGCATACACTGTCAATCTTGGGTAGGTTTATAAAACATTCGTCCGTCATTCAAGAAAGCACGATTACAAAATTTTCCACATAACAGGGCAGACTAAACTGTGAAAATGTCATGCATTTCCTCAGAGTTAGCAACAATGGAGTTGAGGAGCAACAGCCACTTTAGATGAAGTTCTTAATTCTACAACATAGGCGCGTACATGGTAGACAGTAGTCGATCCGGCATACCTGAAAATCTTGATAACACGCTACCAGACATCATGCGAAGTCGGGGTGTTTGCGCACATTCTTGTCCACCATCTGCTCGTAGATGCACAGGTGTATGAATGTTCGACCAATATGCCACTTCATTGGTTTTCAAAGGTCAGTGTCGACATACTGAAAGTTAGCTATCCATCTTCACTCCATAGTTTCACGTACAACAAAGAAAGTATATCATGAAGATTTGTGGAATAAAATCAAAATCCTATTCAAATTAACACAAATATGACATTCTATAAACAGAATTTTCCCGCCTCCGGCAATATAAATTGCTGCCAGACGTGTTTGTTTCACACATTCAGATTGGAGCGTAAATTGATTAATCACTAGGACATCTGGGGAGTTAGCAGATTTAGTGAAACAAATACAAGGTTATTCACTCAGTCAACGGATATTGAATCACGCAAGGTTCGAATTTGTCCAACCAATGGCCTGAAGGCAGAAGCTGATGCATCTCAATGAATCGTTCTTGCAAATGCTGATAAAGGGGCAAACTCCCCAGTGACATAGGTGTCAGTATGCACTCCTCAGACTTGGTATAGTCAGGACGTTCGGGCTCAATATCCAGTTGACCTGATAACATATATCAAATCGTGATAGTGAATTCTGTTGTAAGGATGGATGTTTGTCCTTATAAACACTTAGGTTAGAATGAGTTTGAGGTGTAGACTGATTTATTGAATACTAGTTCGAATACTAGTTCCATGTTGGAATCAATCGTTTGTCGTTAACCCATTTGAGAGTTACGTTTCTCGGTTTTGCCAAACATACTGAAGTCCTCAGATTTATGGAGATGTCAGTATCTGTTGTGACAAATGTGCACGAAGTGAGTTTATTGCACGATGGTGAATAGAGTTGAATTTGACAAATCAACTTGCTGTATATTTTATGTGTTCATATTGCGAGATGTTTGGTCTGCAATCGTTGGATATACGTTGCAGATGTGTATGAGGAAAGACGAACTTGGTCAAAGATTTCTAGTGAATTCTGAGCGCTAGTCGCACAAGACATACTGTTCAATGTATGTATGTCGTCAGTAAGCAATACTTTATGTTTTGGTGGTATTTGCCGATCTTCTGAACGAGGTATGTTGTTACACAATTCGGTACACATCCAAATTTCACACTTGTTGACTTATTCCCGTTTGTTGAATTATTTTCTTGATCGTTCCCCATGTGGTGAACTCTTGGCAAATGTTGTTCATTCATGAGTGTTTTGCGGTACATCTCTTTCATTTTCAAGCCACCCTGGTGATGACCATGGTTATCTTTTATGATTACACAACACTTGGAATGTATGCAGCAATATGGGATTAAACGTTTCTTGGGACACCGGTGATAATGGTTATTACGTTTAAATTAATCTAGTGAGTGTGAAATACGTCAGTTTAACTAATTCGTGTTGATCACTCGTGAATATGACACAACTGATTATCATACATTTTGAGATTAAAATTTACCTAAGGTTTAACGAAATTGGGACACGCCAAGTTGTTGATGTGTTCATGACTGCCTTTATTATATAAGTTCTCAACTTTTCTGTTGATCTCTATGTTTGGTATTTTGCACGTTTCCATTTTAGTTATTCGACCGCTTATTGCGTTTCAAATTTTAGTCATGACGTGTATACTGATGTAGAACCAATCTGGAAAAGAACGTGCCTATTGCAGTGATACGACCATTTTGTGTTCGCCTTAAATAGTCTTATGAATAAGTCGTATGAATAGTCCTATGCAAGAGAACCAGTTACCATGATGTTGAGTTGCTCAGTCAAAAAGTGAAAGCACCACCCTCAAGTAAAAGTTATGGGAACAGGTTTGGACTTCTGTCTGCGCAAAATAAGCAGTACAGCTTATTCTATATTTTCACAACGAAATGAAGCCTGTAGAACTAAAAGTCAGTTTGGTTCTTTTCCACCAGCAGTTGGTTGAATTGATGGCTGAACTATATGCTGGAGGCGATCGTTTAACAGATGGGACATACAGGTGTTTTGAGAAGGTGAACCGTTAACATTTAATTTGCAAACCTTTGTAAAAATATGGAATTGTATAATATAACACCTGCAAGGAGTTTTCTGTGTGGGCGTGTGTGTGGACGTACCTGAGTTAGAGATGTCCACTTTTCTGTACGAATCTATCGCCCAGTTTAACAACTTAACAGGCAGCGTACCGGCTCCCTAGTAAATGCATTATTGCAGAAGCACAGCTGGAAAATAGTGGAATCATGTATTGTGCTACCTGGGAGAGAAAGAGAAAGTGTGATTAAACATCTAAAAAAATATCTGTTATTATGATTCAGTCGTTGTTATTACGCTGCGCAAACTATGTAAGATGTGCTACTGGACAACATCACTAGACCGACCTGGACTTCGAAGAGAACGAATTGGATGGCATTAAAATCTAGAAGATGCTTTTTGACAGTAGCCAAATCAACTGAACCAGGTGTGAACAGAACCTCTCTTATACGGGCCATATTGAAGAGACTTCCACTAACAGGCAACTAAAGTCTCGCGAGAAGAAAGCACCTCAGTACATTTAGTTACGATAATCGTATCTCGGCCACACATTAAAAGCAGCTTAAGCAGGGAGTAGCCGAATGTCAGTAGACACATTCTCGAACATCCTTAATGAATATAAATTTATTTTTTGAAATGTTTGATTAAAGAGAGCCTGTCGTCATAACATCAGCCACGTATATAACGTGCGTTCGAAACCAGCAAGCGCGTACGGGTTCAATTTGATTTGTCTAGTAAGTGTGCTGCTGTGTTGTTGACACCGTTTTTGTTTTTGTTTATGTAAGTCATGTGCATAGCTTACTGGGCCTTTGGCTCATACTTGTCTGTGCTGTCTCCCTTTATAGGACCGTTGTTGGAACCTCTACTTCGGAAGAACGCTGTCCTCCGGTGTCTCCACGTTGGCGTAAAGTTGGTTCACAAGTGCGACGAACAGTCAGAGTAGAGGCAGTCAACCTGTACGTTACACGTATTCTAGATGTCTGTCTTGTGGTACAGGTCATTATCTTGAGTTTCACAATCACTTCAGCTGAGGCCATTGTAGGGGTTGAGAATATTTACTAAAATGCGGAATGCTTGTTAATAATCTCCGCATACTAAGTGCTCCCCCAGATGTGGCATGACAACAACCAGCACAGTAAACTCAAGAACATAACATGACTTTCCTCAAACTTTCTGAAAGAATTGTCAGTTTTCGACCAGTCTCAGTAGTCTGTAAATCTGTGCCGTTCATGCGTGCTCCGTTTTAGTATCCATCGCTTGGTGAAAAAGTATGATAACGCGGTCCGTTAAGAAAATGTCCATTTACTCTCCTCGATGCACACAATTTCCCAGCCAGCGGTCCCTTTCAAAAGCTGAAATTATTACGAGACATTTGTCAGTAATAAGCTGTTATCGATCTTGGATCGGGGTGGCTAAAACATTGAGACAATAGAGCCGAGGGACTTGACCTGAAATCCATATACACCGCGGCTGGTCAGTCTGGCCCAGGTTACAGTGGTATGTTGACGCCGTTCATTAACAGGACTTGGTTGGGAGGCCTGTATGTTGTGTGAGACCTCTGATTTGGAATCGGATTTCCTATCGTTTCGCACAGTTTTGGGACGATAGGTACACAACACCCAGAACGAAAGTCGCAACCGACAACCATGAGCACTTGCCAACTTTTCACGATGCCCGACAGTTGAAACTAATCACTATATATTTGATAATACATCAAACGTTCACTTTTCGCAATAAGCACTGAGCAGTGTGTCCGGGTTATCAGTTTCTCCAGCATGCTAAGTAAACAAGAAGGTGATCTCAGTTCACAAGCCTGTAGTAACCAGAAAAATGTCCGCTTTACAACTGCTGGAGCCTCCGTTTCTCTTATTGTCAACTGCTAGTAAGTGTCGGCTAACTGAATCCGACCTCCGTTGTGAATATTAATTGCGCACTAAGGATAGACCATTCATCGTTCCGAATGACGCAGAAGTTGCTCCGTCTACCACCTCGTACCCAGTACTGATATCCCACAAGTTCAGTTTACCGATACTTCATGGACGTGAAACGGTTACCAAACTAGCCAAAAAATCTGTTGTCTGAACAAGCCTTTCGTACCAATAAACTGACTACCTGAGTGTGTAAGACAAGAACAAAATTTTTAGTTGATTGTCCTGATTTCGTGTCAAAGCTTCCTCAATACATTTAAGATCATGCTGTCTGAAGGCTGAATACTCTGTGTAGCTAATCACCTTACACGTTTCAGCTATCATTCAGATAATCTTGAAGGCTAATAAATTATCATCTTAAACCTTGGTTCATCAGTTTTTATTCTATCACACACGATTCCCGTTTCTCGAAGCGTTTAGAAAGTTTGTAGACGCTCGGCGAACTATCTCGAGTTCGTTTTTCTCATCTGCTGTGAATAAGCTGCGTACAAGGCAATGTGCAGATCACTCGAAAAACGAAGATACTCGAAAGGGCCTCGGTTTTCGTCAAACGAACCGAGGCTTGATTTCCATAGTTCCAGTTTCAGGTTCTCTCAGTCCATAATGATTATGGTTTCCGACCAACTGCGGACTTTCCCATTGTGACCCATATCCGACGAATGATCTTAGTTCAGTGGAGTTCAGCGATCGTAATATACTACTGATACCGCGGCTATTCAGTAGCAGGTGCAGGGCATATTTTTTGATAACGTACAAGCCACAAGAAGACTGCAAGAAGGATCATCGAAGTGCAGCAGCACCCATAACGGTCCCTGCTACCCAATGGAACTGAGCACTGACATCTGTGGTAGCCGAGACTGCCTGATGCCGTTTACTGAGTACAAATGAGTGGTTTGTGACAGGTCTGGTTTACATGCTTAACCCGTGTATTGCTTTGTCGAAGAAATAACCCTTGTTCCATCCGCGTTCTTGGATCACAACATTAGGTCAAGTGTTGTTCCGGATGAACTATTCGTTGATCTCTATCATATCTTGTTGGAGTTCCGGAAAGTCCGGTCAGTCGAATAAGCGATGATGTCACCAAACTGAAACGTCTAGAAAAAGTAAACAATCAGTCGATCAAGTTTGACTTATCAGTAAAAAAACAGGTTGAGTGAAGACAAGGACGCCCTCACCAACTTCGTCTGATATGATCGGACATCTATACCTGTGCATACATGCGCATACAGTATTTGGGATTTAGAAATAAACGCCCAGGAAATGACATTAATTTCATCGAATTAGGTGGTTCTTTCGTGAACCGCCGGCAGTCCGATATATTTCATCTCGATTACCATAATAATCTTAAATATCTAAAAGTCGGAGACCACATTTTACGCGCTACTATCATTACGGAGAGTCTTCTTCTGCTAGTTCAAAACAGCCAGCTTCCAGCTGCCGGCAGACATGAAATTATCCCAAAAGTTCTCATTGTCGTGTCATTTAGAAATTCTGTAATTCTGTGTATTTTGCATTGAGAATATATCCTTCAGTTGATCGGGCATCGTGAGTGAGCAGTATGTTTTTGCTGTTAACAGTTATGATTGATTAGCCTGTACATAATACTGACTGCAACATAATATTGTTGGCCCACTCTCTGTGTTATTGCTAATGCAAAAAATACCCCCGGGCCAGAACTAAATATATTTGCAATTACAAATATACACTTCACTTAATACTGCGTTCTGTCAATCTTTACGATAAAGTGTTTGCATTGGGAAAGCTAAATATTTCCTCAAACTAACCGGATATGGGGGCTTACTTGGAACGTCTGAAAAGTTGGTATACTGCTTATAAAGATGCAAAAAAGGAGGACACACCCCACTTTCTCACATACATTAGGAAGAATGCTTGTCTCACTTAAAAATCCAGCACCTCCCAATCCCAGTATATCCTTCCCAAATAATTCTTTTAAACATACCTCTCTCAGGCATGCTCAGTCTGTCAACTTCGGAGCTCCAGACGGGGCGCAATTCCATAGTTTAATGAGGAAAGAATATCAGGATATTTGTGCTGTAATCTTTCGATTTCAAACTCAAGCGATAGGATCTAAGCTCAGCGACCAAAACAGACCCGATTAAGGGACTGAGTATCTCCAGAATTTAGTATTCCTGGTCTTTAACAAAAAATATTACTGGTAAATAAACCATCCATTCAATCACCAAGAGTCCATTGTGAACACTTCTATAATGGTAAAGCTGTGATGCGTAATGCAACAATGTTGAGAAACACTAAGCCAACAACAGCGGCAGCTGAGGATGGTAACTCGTTAGAGAAATGCAGTGGCTGAATCACTACATTCTGGTCGAAATTTTGTCCAAAATCTAAGTAACTAAGTAACGTGGTCGTAAACATTTTGCAACTGTTTGCCCATTTCACAATTACAAATGCCATAAATATAGTTAGATATGTCGCATTCAAATAATTTGCGGTAATTCAAAGGCTTATCTAATCTACACTTCTTTGAAGGAAGAAAGTTGTTTGAAACATAGCCGTTGTTGTAAATTCTGTCAAATCCATTGGTTCCGGAAACTCTATGATACAACCATTTACTTAAACCAGAATTTCAAACAGCCTACCATTGTTGCCACGGATACTCAAAGCCTTTCTCACGTTTGATTATATGGAGGATCTCAAACCGTTGTTTCTGTTAAGGGTATTGTTGCACATGCACAACTTATTCTTGACAGCTATATACTTTAATTCTCAGATGCACAGTCCATTATCTATACATGTCTATTTTCTGTTAATCAATCCAGTCCATTCAGTGTTGGCCAAAAGTACATAGATATTTTGGTTCTATATTTTCGAATATTTCGTTAAATCCTTCAATATGGAATTCTCAACCTGATTTTGGGTTGGTCAAAGTCTTCCCGAGGTACGCGGATTCAACAAGTATTAAGCATGTCTCTTGTCACGAAGCGTAATGTGATTCCATTTGAAACCCGCCTATCTGTACGCAATATATTGTTTGAGTTATTTGTAAGAGGAATACTGCAGAATCACTCAAAAGAACCAATCCAGTTTGATTGCCTTTGAAGACAGACGGTCGAATACCAGAGGCCGATGGTGACTGTCGCGTCACTTAAAACATCAAGTGATTATCCACAGACTTGTTGATTTGAGTTACATTTTGGAATTTCATGTAAAAATGTACATTTGAGAACGCCTGCTGACAGCGAGTTTAGTTTGTTAACTGCTGCAAGTACTTTTTGGACAGTTTGGATTCAGTCTTTTCCCAGCAGTTTTTCAAGACTTGACAAACACAGTCATTGCTTAGTTTGTTGTTGCGGCTTATCAGAATGGTACTAGTGTACATGGTTTTAGTAAACCCATCGTGTTTATAGTGATGGTACTGATTCTGAGAACAGCTTTTTTTACCACATAATTTTCCTCGCCTTGGTTACTTGGATGACCACACTGGGTTTCGACCTAATCACAAGCAATTTTCGTATCTGCAAGGTGTTCCAACTCCCAAGACTGTTGGTGAGTTATGTTTGTTTATGAGGTCGCTCCACTGTTATGTCCGTTGCAATCCAACTTTTTAACAAAAACAGGAACCGTTTCCAATTACTTTTTTAAATGAACTTGTATGTTTTGGTGCTCTCAAGATCATACTGGATCTTGTTAACTTTCTTGTCAGAATTGCTGTTCTATAACCATTCTGTACCAAGCTTGCATTTACTATGATTATGGGCGAGTCTCCAGTGAGCATAGATAGTGTACTAGATCAAGGTGGACGTCCATTTTTGTAAATTCCGAGGGATTTTAGTCCTGCAGAGCGTAGTTATGTTATCTTTCAAATAAAAGCGGTCGCTGTTTTGTCTTTTATTTCCAATCTGTACCAATGAGTTAGGTAAATCTGACCTCTGAGGAGGTTGACTAACTTCATCTAGTTGCTGCGGCTATACGTAAAGCAACTACGAAACTCAACTTCCCTGATTTTATACTGGTCACGAAGAGTGTACAATTCCAGTCATCTTAATATAGAAGGCGGTTATCGTTAGCATATTCGACATATTGGTAATGAGAGATTGAAGCCGACATCGCTCAAATGCCACCAGGTTACGTCAGTTTTGTAAGTTAAAAGCATTCCATGTTATCCAACTGAGTTTCAATGCCGATGTACTGTGAAGTTTATCAGCGGACACAGGAGGAATACGAGAATCAATTACAAGGTAAACAGTGTGTCTTGGTAATGCATCAATTCCATTCGCGTTGATTAAAGTAGGAGGTCGTAAATTCACAATCAGTTGATTCTATATTTAGTGTATTTCGAAGGACGTTTGGACGAGAAGGTTTTGATTGTCTACGGGTTACCGATAACAGTTATATGTTATCGAATTCCAGTTGAGTCAGTTGGGTTGCCGACATTTGCGGATTGCACCCAAATGTTTTTAATCAAATCGAATGGCTGAGAGCTTTGTAAGTACTTTGAGAAGTGCTATAACAACCTTTTGGTGCAAACAACTTTGTTAAGACATTTTTAGTGCATCAAATAAGTGCAACCCTTATGATAATGAGCGAAATCCCGGCTAAGCTATTTAAACATTGTTTTGAGAACCAACATGCTTAGTTCGAAATCCGCCGATTTTGGTTTCATCTTAGCAGTGAGCCTTGAATTTCCAGTGGAAGAGTGGTATATGTCCTCTGTGCTGGTATGTACTTAATACTCGATTAAAATGACTGTTTAGGGCAGCACAGACATCGACACTAAGTAATTACGATGCGTTACTAGAAGTTCGGTTTCTGAATCTGCTTCAGATGGTAACTCCTTTACTGACGAAGTAAATGCATTTGAGCAGATGCAGACATAAACATGTAAACGTCGGTAAGGCAAACAACGTCAACACTGCAAAGCAGACAGCGGAGGGTGTAGAAATTACAACTCCTAACGGAACAATATATTGTTTTCGCTTAACGGTACGAATAATTGCATGGTTCATAATATTGGCTGCAATACAATCTCTTTGCTTCCCAAACTGTTCTATTGTGACTGTGTAGGAACTGGTTCTGGTCCTGATCTAATTACAATTGTATCATTCAGTATAAAAGTTCGTTATATTAAGTACTCTTCCCCAGTTTAAGAAGTACTGATAAGTTTTTCGCTTGACTCTGTCAGTTTAAGATAATACAAATGAGGTCCTTCCTGTTCCCTATAATTTCAGAGTATTGTAAGTTAGACGGATCATGTGACCTTAGTGGGGCACAGACAAGTTTCCAACACTGAACGGGGACCCTCACTGACTGGGATCCTGTCGATTCCGCCCATGAACCATTGTAGCCGGAATATACTGAGGGTAATGATGAGATTAGACCCAGACGGAAAAACGCCCTAGTTTGACTAACAAAACCAGGCTTCAAGCGTGTACAGTGATGGTTCGCTGATCCAAATCAGCTAATATTATTACTAATGTGAATGCTGTCATAGTAGTGGGACGTAAGTGTAAAGTATACGTTTCTTCTCTCTTGCCCTTCATGCTACAAAGTGACGCCCATCGATCATCCTCTAAAGAAAGGTATAGAAATTTTAAGCCCATCCCACCAGTTTTCATACTGCACAAGCCAAAGCTGTGTAAAACCACACAGGACACAAACAATGATCAAACTTTTTAGTCAAATGTCAACATACACTGACCTGCTATCACGGAAATAAATGTGCTAAATCGTAGTTGTGTGAGATATTATTATACTAATCAACACAAGCCTTACAGAAGACATATTGCACTTTTACCTCATTTAGTTTCTGGTAGTGCACAACTTTACCGATATGTATAGTCAGGACAAGTTTTTCACCGGTAACTAGAACAATACTACTAAAAAACGACGGGGCTGGAAAATACGAATAAGACTGAATTGATTTGGGTGCACCTATGTGGTTTTAGCTTACAATAAACCTTCGTGGAACTTAATCCGTGATATTCAGAGAAAAGCATCAGTTTGAGGTGTGAGAGACTGGTTACTTAATACGTGCATAGAGGGAGTCCGCCAACTGTTCGTATACACGTCAGAACAGTCAAATTGAAAAGTATTGTTGTTTCTGCTGACAACAGAACGCTCCAAGATTCGATAAGCAATTTACACAAACAGCTAGTACGTCATCATTCGCCAAGCCGAGCGTCTACTTGTCATGGAATGATAGCTGGTTTATCTGACAGGTCATCAACCTCTACACGCTGACGCTCGGTTCTAAATTTGTTACTCACGTCTTTTTGTGAATAGTGAGTAGAGAGTGTAGCTGAACGGGAGGTAATGACGAGAGTAATAAGCTCGAATATCGAATGCGGCTATTAAGTGTCTCTGAACATTTTCAAAAGGAATACCTGGCCTGAGGTAGTGTGGACTGATGAAGCAAATGGCCTCACCGCATTGTGGTGTGTTTTCAATTCGGAATACTTTTGTTAATTCCCAAAATGTTGATCTTGTGTTCACTTGTCGCCACGGCGTTATATTAATCAGTTTGTTTTCACTACATGCATTTTTTGCAAGCAGAAAAACAGCGGAACTTCACTGGTCAGCAGTCCGTAAAGTCGTGCCCCGATACTGGGTTTGAAACAGGTCATTTCCTCCCTTATTTTTCCCCATTTTTGTTTGTCTTTTTAATCACAAAAGAATAAGAACCGTCTAACCATACTTCCTTCCTCAGCATGGTTTTGTTTATGTGCACATTAACCACCTGAACATTAGTTATAGTCAGTTCAGATTTTGAACTTCAAAAGATGTTTCACATGTACGTGTCCCCATATAGATATGGTTGAATGAACACAAAGAGTTGTGCCCTGAATCACCGGTCATTAGTTTGTTCTTTCAATTAGAGACATGTCACCGCCTTCTCTTCCGTCCGACTAATAATTAATTTATAAGATGGATTGCAGGTGATCGGGTCAGTCAAAAAACAAACATTTTTTGCACTAATGAGAAAGATCAAGATTTACTGTGAAATCAGCCGTATATGTATGAGAAAATAGGGTGATAAAATAACATTTCCGTCTAAAAGTATTCAACACAAAATGACTGATATCAATTAGTTTCTCACAGGTAATTCATTCACTACAGTGTATGTTTAATGAAGGAAACGGAATCGTCTACATGTTATTTTTACATGTCATCTCTCTCCACAATATGGAGATGATTTCATATGCAGCACGTAGTCATGCCAGTAAACTGATTACTGACTGAGACAGTTGAATCACTTCATCAAAATGGAAAGAGAACATATGTTGCCATAAGTTAACAAGTCGTTTGCTCTCAGCAGTTGCAACCGTTAAGTATTCAGATGAAATAACTTGAAGGAATAGGAACATACTGCAAATAGATACGTCCACATATGTACTAAGTATGAGGTAACCAGGGCCGCGGTAAACCGATAGGATACCCCGTTCACTTTTGTAAACAAAGCGCTGGCTGATAGTTTCGGATGAATAATTTAACACTAAAAGCAAGTAACTTTAGGTCTCAGTTACGCAACATTATCGTCAATGAATTAACTAAGTCGATTTGGCGACCCATCGTCATGAAGTGTTTAGAGTGTGATCGCCTTGGACTTTTAGCCGCTGGTTTACCATGTTGAGTATGTTGCATTATGGTGTGTTTCAAAAATTTCAAGATGTAAACGGCTAGTCTTTGTGACAGTGACCGAACTGTTCTACTGATGTGGCTATCGCTGCCACTGCCAGTGAACTACGTAAAATACAGGAGAGACAGACAAACTATATTGTGGTAATGTGGTGTTAGTTCACCAGCCAAACTTAAGCACCAACTTCTCCACTGTAGTCTGGCTTTCAGTTAAAATTTTCAGTATTTCTCAGCTGTCAACGATGGTTATTTATTAGTCTGCTTGCTCGAAACATATCCAGGTTCGTCGTATTTCTGATCCCAAAATCGTCTTAGATTTCGCACACTCTGGTATCATTATGGATCACAAAATGCACTTGATTGTCGGGTAGCAAAGCAACCAAACAAATGAGCTCAACTTCGTTCGTCATGCACAAGTGAATACATTCTCTAACAATCGGAAGATTAGCACACGATTCTTGAAGGTTGAACAGTCGACGATTCGGAATCCGTACGATGTCACCATCTGTCTTATCTCATCGTCGTTTGTGCACAACTGGAAACAAACACAAACACCGTCAAAATGGTGATGGTGTCAAAAGAATTAGCTAGCATGACAAACAGACTGTCGTCAGGACAGTGCAGTTTCGACTTGCCAAATTCGAAACCACTCCGACAGATTAGTTAACAACTAATTCTACGTGACTTTCGGGGGGAAGGGGAGTGGTTTAATAAACGGGCTGTGAATGTCTGAATGCTCACCACTTGATCAAACTGACAGCAGAAACGAAAATAGTCTCACTCTGGTCGATAGCATATTGAGGAAAG
>LUCH01003821.1:32643-59815 GCA_013368495.1 Paragonimus heterotremus
CGTGAGAACTAGCGAGTCGGACAATAAAGATTGTGCTTTATTGAATGCCTTTTCTCTACAATATAAATCTAGCATTGAAAGCATCCGCACTATCTAAACTATCGTTCGCTTCATTCTCGCTAGACATACAACTCAACGATAGTTTGCGTAAACACGTTTACACTCCGTTTAATCTCGACATTCGCAAACTGAAAAGATGCAAATAGGGACAGACAAGTATCTGACGAGCATACATTCATGTTAACCAATCGATTTGTTAGAACCACTTTTGTACACGTAATGTACACTTTTGCACAGTGGGAGACAAACTCTGATCAACGTAGCTTTGTTAAAAGTCAGTATCTTCGAGGTTTGATTGTGTAACGGTATTCTTAATGGTCTATATGAGTCGGTTTTGTGTCCTATTACCACGATGTGTTTTGCAGTCGATCACGTGTGACATCGAGTAACGGGCTCCTCTGTCTGAGCTTGCTGTCGTCAAATGCCTCATCCATTTTTTGAACGTACTCTGATACTTTCTGAAATAGTTGTTATCGTTGAGTTCTGTCTACGAAAGCATTGATTTATGTGTAGGTGAACCAACCAGTAATGCGAGAATCAGATTACGGTTTTCAAAGCAATCCTTGTTCCGCTTCTAGTTTATCTGATTTGTGAATACGCTTGGTTCTGTGAAAGAAGACTTTGACCAAGCCATCTTCGAATTGAGTTAGAGAAAAATTAGGAAGCAGACAATATCGTGCCTTATTGTTTGCTTTTCGATGGACTGAATGCCGTGAATGACATCAGTAGAAACACAAATAAGTACAACCAAAATAATTGAACTGCTTTCCGACTGTACTTCGTGAACTACAGATAGTCTAGATTGAACAATGTTTTAATGATTGCAAAAAATCAAAGTTCTCGATATCAGTAAACAGTATAATGACATTAATATACTGTTTGCACAATAATAATGCCCAGGTTATTTACGATTTCTGTTCCATCATTCTTAAGATGATGTCCGATAGTATTGAGCCTTACGGGTTGGTCATAGCAGCAGTGTCTACACGTTCGTATGCAAGTGTTTCAAACTTGAAGTTACTTGTGTGCATCTTTCCCACGACTAAGATTTCAACCCCAACCACACTTTCATTAGGCAGTTGTGATGATCACTGTGCCATTAATCTCACATTTGGTACGTTTACGTTATCGTAGTTAAACGCTCGGCCTCGAAAAGAAAAGCAGTAACTGTCACGCTCTCAGCTAGTTAAAACCGCCACCACTGGAACTTCTGCTAAGATCAAAATCATAAATTACAACCAGGTAGCAGTGGGATGCGAAATCTATAACAACTTATGAGTGGTATCTAACCGAAACCTTGTAATGCTTATCTGCACCTAATGTGTTTAGTGAAATCATATTTGTGGAGCTGTAGGTCTTCTTTTGACCTGATAATTATATCTGACGCATGATGGAGAAACAACTGTAAACCTCATCATCTACATGTCCACATTAATAAGAGCGCTGACGCCGTTTTTACATCTCAATGCAGTTTGACGTTTATAGCCGTTTGCCCTACATTTTGACAAACAACGTGACCTACATAAATGACTGCGTTCATTCCTTGTGTGCACGATATTCTTGGCGAGCCCATCTCGGCCAACATCGCTGGCATCGGCACCACCCTCTCAAAAACCCACACATATGCGTTTTTTCACTCACGGTTTGGCACAACTATTGGTCAGGAACGCTGCCAATTAAAAAAACCATCAAATTCTGTTGCACACGAAGTACGCACGAAACGAAGTGGACAAAACATAATCCCTTGATTCTGTCACCCCAGTACACGGCGCACAGTATATCGTTTTGCAGAAAAAGTTTCCAATTTCACAACGTACGCAGATTCATCCAAGAAACGAATTACAGTTTAAGGCTAATACTCTCGCAGCACCTTTCAGGTTTTCACTTGTTCAAACAGTGTTTCGCAACAGTAAATTATTTGGTTTCCGCCGTGAAGATTTGGGCAAGTCAAAACATTTTGGTATCTAGTCTTGCAGTGAGTAGTATATGTATTGGCACTGGCGTTATTAATCTTCTGATCATGGTTAACATTTGCTGTAGTAGAACCATTGCTTGCAGTGAACAGGACTTTTGCTTTCTTTGCTCGAAGTGACCGAGCAATCTTAGCATTACTCACAATTGAGTGTGGTTGAGCATTTGCGTACGATAATTCAATCGTGCTTAATGTGTTGTCATCATTTATATTTAAATATGGGGTGAACAACTCAGCAAATGTTGTACCAAATTTTGTTACTTCTGTATGGGTGTTTGCTGTATGTTGACTAAATTTCTCAGCCAACCTTAAAACGCAAAGATAATTGTGCAAAATAAAATATTTAACGCCCACTGGTATTTGTCTACTTTAAGCCGTTAAAAGGCAAATAACCAGTTTCTTTCCAACGCATGCAATGGGCTTGCGGCTTTCAGACGGTTCATCACAGCAAAAAAGATGCCGTTTGGTCATGGGTTACGTGGACTTTTATACGACAGTCCTGCCTAGCTGGGTCCTCTCGAACGTCACCTGTTATACGAAAGACGACATAGGCTGCGTGTTGGTCAGAGAGGCCGTCAGCATTACGTTAACTGGCTACTTCATTTGGAGCTTAATTCACTTCACTACGGCAGTAGATGTATAAATGTTGAACACAGCCGTGTGCGTTGATTCACACTTCTTCTGTTGTTCGGTTTGTCAAAATCACCTTCAGTCCACTGGGTGTTGTTCAAACATTCTTACAGTGCTCATGTGATATAGTGTGTTAAGATAGATGTTTTCCGCTTGATGTTGGCATTTCTGTACGTTCAGTTAAACAGTATATAACTGGCTCTCAATTGGCCCACTTAGGAACTTCATCACTCACACTGTTACCACTAGACGACTACCACTTGCCAGTTGTTTTCAGAAGGTTGTGTTTAACAACAATGGTGCAGCCTCTCCAGTAAATAAAAAATGTAAGACTGTCGCTGTCTTCAAGACATTTACGCAGCTCTGCTGATTTGATGCACCCAATAAACTGATTTGAATAACGGCTACCGAATTGCACAGCTTCTTTGATATGCAAATTAAATTGCCATCAAGAAAACACAAACCAACAGTACTGTACTTTTACTGATGTGGCAATTATAGACATTCACAGGTAAGCGACTGATGTTGTGTTTACTGGATACGATGTGACTGAGCCAAGTGAAGTCTTCTGGATGCAACTGTATTAGCTTGGCACAACAACGATATCACATCTCGCATTTCTGAATTGGGAGGAAGATGTATTACATATGGATATATATATATATATAAACATAACATAAGTGATTAACAAGTCAACAAATATTCATGAGATATTTGAATAAGGCAATGAGAAGAAGGGAATCATGTGATGTTCTCAGGGGTAACATTTCGTACATTCAAATCACACATTGATATGTGACTAATTTTATACAATACGATAAGGTTCCATAGGTCTGAAATAATGGCTTAAGGGATTAGACAGACAGACAGACATGGAAATGAGGATAAAACAAATGGGGAAGCTGATTACCAGCGCAGCCGCAACGTTAACACAAATTGTTTTCGAACGCACGGGGGCTGATTGCGATGTCTGATGACCAAAGCCCCAGAAAACTGGAGGATACGTTCCCTGTGGCTCCAGAAAATCAAAGAATACGTCAAAAACCTTGGTTCTATGTCCTGTTTGAATCACGCACCTCCTAACAAGAGAAAACGAAGTAATCAACTGCCTTCCGTTCTTGGACAGTCTAGTTATCCGAAGATTAGATGCCACGATAAGATCTGATGAGTGATCAGGGATTCAGGTTACTTCGAATTGAACATCACTCACAACTGATCGCATCTGTCGTATTCTCGTAGACTTTCCAGTCGGCCAATTTCGAAAGCAAGCACTAGACTTGAATTTGGCTCTCATTAGAGCTCGTTAGTAGTGCATATCCTTACGACTGCGGGATTAAAACTCTGGCAACGCTTTCATGACCGAACAGTATACACAAGACAGTGCATACATTTTGAAAGCCTCTGTCCAGTGCAATATAAGAGAAGCCTTGTTCATGTCTGATCATAATTTACAAAATATTACTCCGGAGAACAGTACATGATTTACGTTTTCTCATTGCTTTATCCGAGTTAATAAAGGGAACAAATTGCTTTATGATCATGAAAAAAGCGTGATTTTCTGATGAGCATATGTACATCGCGCACAGCTTTCTCTAAGAGCGTCAGCATTAGATCCGTAGTTCATTCTATCTGATAAGTTCACTTGCATTATCCATTGTTGAACCAACAATTCGCCAAGTGGTTAGCATCTATGTCAAGTACCCATTCACCAAAAAGTAGACTCCGTCGATAAGGATACAGTTAGGAACAGTGATTGGTACTGTTCGTTCTCCGCAGTTCTGGCGAGCATTTGGATAGTAATGTAGACCGCAGCCGTATACTCTCTCAAAATCACTTCATAGTATTGCAATACATCTTCAGACTTTCCAGTATCTCAAAGGTCGGTAGCCTTAGGACATACGTGTTGTATGAAGGATACACGATGACGCTAGGCCACTTACCATGGGTTGAATGAATAATCAGCTGAGTAGTCTTCTTTAATCATGTATAAAAATTAGTACAAACAACTGATATAACACACTGTCTGTGCTTTTGGGGGTGGATCTTATGGTTATCAGTGCCCACAATAAAGTTGTGGGTATTTACCGAGCCTAACTAACATAAATGAACAAAAATGTAATTGGAACAATCAAACTGACGACTACTTAATGATGTGCACAAAAGAGTGATTCATAATTCTTCTTAAGGACTCATTAAAATCCATCATTTGACATTCTACCGTTAGAAGTTGATGGCATAAGTTCCAGATCAAATTTCACCACGCCCGTACTCCACAGAGGCATCAGGTTGTGGCCATTTCAGTCACCACGGATCCTCTAGATACAGATTTAAATTAAATGTAAAAGTGTGGTGCGCTCCTCATGCACTAAAAGGCAGGAACATACATCCTAACAGTGGTCCAAACAGGTTACGTTTACAGGCTGCTTCCCGAGATGATGTTCAGACATTTTGTCAACGTTTACAGTGGAAACTCCGCTCACAGATACAGACTAATATCGTACCAGTAGCACGCGCGACACTTGGTAGTTTGGAAAAACACAACATGAAGTTCGAGGCTTTATTCATAGCTCTTTCTTCTTACACCATCCGTAATTAGCGTGAGTACTGTCTGAAATACCCTCAGCCACCTTCAACAAGTTTGGTAAATGTGCTGAAAGTCCAGAGAGTTCTTGACTTGCAGTCAATTTGGTTCTTGTTCTCGTGGACTAGTGCACAAACGCGGATACCCGAAACTGGGAGAAGTGCGCTGTAAGAATACTAAGGAAACGGATGAATCAGTGACCATTCTCAAAACGAAATAAACCGGCCCTACATTACATGCTCCAGGACACTTTTCAATATCCTAGGTTCCAGAATACTCTCAAAAGAGTCCGCTTTGGTGAATTTCAAAAGCGACAATGGTATTTTCCTAGGTTGTCTAGATAGTTTTAACCTATTCAAAATCACCTAGAGAAAGCTTTGCATGTTCTTACTCGATTCTCAAACGGAAGATGTTTATATTTTTCAGCTGAAGGTTTTGATCTAATAGTTCGTTTTTCTGCTTTCCCAAAATTTCGTAGTTCTCCATAGGATTTGTTCCACCTATGAATACTAATGTATGAACTTTACCAAAGCTGTACTAGGGAATGAAATCTCAAACTGGGTACAACCGAAGTTGAGCTAGTGAGTTAGTGGATCTAAACGAATAATCAAAAATACTTGAAACGCGTATCAGCTGAGAAACCATGCATCTTGTACGTCTTTTTGCATCTGCCTGAATCTGTGACGAATGGTTTGGAAGTATTCCCAGAGTTAGAATGATTTGTAACCGATTATACTATAACCAAACTTTGTTAATATATCCCAAGATCCTGTGATAGTTTGAATTCTCACTAACAGATAGCAGTATATCAGCATTAGTCAATGGTAAATATTCACTCAGTACTTTGGATTTTTATTATCAGAAACGGTGCACAAGTTTAAGTCATCAGCTTTTGTCGGACCGTCTCACGTGGTCGGTATTTGTGTCCAAGGACGTGAATGCTGTTGCAGTGATCCTGTTCCAAACAGGGCATAGGTGTCTATGTTTTGATCACATTGCGTCAAGCCCAGTTGGAACATTCCAGTTGACTTAGAGAGTTGATGGTGACCGCGTATGTGTGTGTTGAGATGTGAAAACAAGTTGTAGAACCAGTAATTGTGTTTCCATAAATCCACAGGGGTAAGTATAGGAACCATTTATGTTAACCTTCCCAAACTACGTGAAACCTGGAGCAGTTAAGATGACGGTGATGCAGCGGATAAATATCTATCGATAAGCATTTGGCAATTTTGATTGATAAACGTCGAATTCCGTTCACAAGTGATTAAAGCCATCATATTTCCATAGATCTTTCAGCTAATCCCTTCTTAAGAGAAGCACTACACTCGCTCTTCTTAGACCTCGTCAGTTGTGATCGCCTTTGCCAGGGAAGCACAGATGATGCAGGGCACATAAATGAAAATTCGAACAGTTCAGAAATCTGCATCACGCGAATCTTATTCTCATTGAAAGCTACATAATTTCCTCATTAGGCTGAGTAAATTTCAGTATCAGACATGAAATACGGTGAGATTTTGCTGTGGATAGTGAATGTTTACTGCATAGCAGACACAGATCAAGGGACGTTCGTTTGTTAATCCGTCCAGATGTAGCCCATCTACTGAAAAATGTAAACGTACTGCAAAAATGTCACGCGCTTGCTGCTACAGCTTTTTACACTGGTGGAATGTTTCAACGTGCAAACAAGTGAATTTGATAAATATGTTCAAGGTGGACGGTTTACAATGGTTCTAAAAAGAAAAAACCAGAACTAGCCTAATGTCTCCAAGATGGGTCGCTTGTCTTTTCTGTGAAGCAAGAAAAACTACCTTTCTTTGGTATTTGTATATGTTACTGTCATGGTGAACATTATTATTTAGATGGTAGTGTAAAGTTTCCCTTCCAATAAAATAAAGATTTCACCGACTTTTCGCCAATATTTATTCACCCGGTCAAGTGGATACTTTCTGGGAAGATTTTACGTAAATCAACTGTCACCAAATTGTGGCTGCCAGACCAGTAAGTTGGCAGAATGACAGTTGACATCAGTGTTTGTTTCCTGAAAGTAACCAGTGAATCAGAGAACACAAATTACGTCAAACAGGTTATCGATTAAATTAATCAAGCTATTACAAGTGAAAACGTCGTAAGCAAAGATTGTTTCATTTGAGACCCGTACAATCCGGGTAAACATTTATACAAGCCTCCGTTGTGCCTTCAGTCAGTAAGATTAAAATAAGCACTGTGTTGTCCTACGTGGTCCGCAAACTTCCTACTCATGAAGACATTTTGGAATCGGAAAATAACACCGAACTCCAGCTTTTGAAAGGAGATCATCAAGGGATGTGTGTTCAAGTTAGTACCCGTGTTAAAAATTGAGTTTATAATGACGAATATATTACCAGCATTAGACCGGCTGGAACCAGCTGGGAAACAGTAGATCCCAGCAACCTTCAGCTTATTGATGGACAGCTCTTTCAAACTAGCTGGGTCTCACTAACACTACACAGGTCGGAAGGTCGAACCCATGGCTCGCGAATAAGCTCTAGATTATAGTCCAAACACTTACCCACTAGACCACGAGGTCACTGCCAGTTGGGTTGCAGGATAGTATATGAATTAATTTCTTTATTTGTCACGAATCTTATTGCTAATAGGTTGGCGGTTACTAGGAGCAACTATCTGAAAAATCCTTCCTCAGCCACTTCTGAGGCTGTGGCTTATTTGCAGAGCAACCACAATACGGTTGTTCGATTACAGTCTATAGGCAAAAGGAAGCGCAGTAGCTAAATGAACTAAGAGATCAATTGATCTATGATGATGCTGCCCACAGTGCGTTCCAATTTGTCATATCTACAGACAATCACGAAACCTGCTCATTAATCCTCATATAGGAAAATCGGTCATGCTCAATGTGAGGTCATTGTCACAGTGGCGAACGCAGCCGCTTATCGACAGCGTGGACCAGAGTTTAACTCCAAGTCGAACAAGAACGCACACTGCTCAGAAGACTTAGTAAGAACGGGTAGAATTTCGTTATCAACTGGTCTGTATTGTATATGGATCAAAAAAACTGTAGGCATGCGTTTTTCATTTGAATTCAGTAGCATTTATGTGATTGGTGTTCATAAAGGAATCGTTTCAAAAATTGTCCCAAATGTTAGATAACACTCCTGCACGAATACAACGGGTTTCACAGACCAACAGTTTTTTTACAACTAAACCTGAGTTGAAGAGACTAACCCCATTTTATCAATAGTGGTGTCTAAAACTGCAAACAGACAAAAGTTATCCAGAGATGTTCATCTTCCCGTTGAACTATTCAAACACAACACCGTCGAGTTGCGAATAAACGGTACTTTAGCCCTGGAGAATCATTTGTGACAACCAAACTACGATAAGTATGGTGTCCCGTTACGCTATATTTCGTGTCATATTTTGGACGTTTCTTTACACGGGATATAATGAATTTGTGTTGAGAGGAGACCACCATTCTTGTATTCGACGGTTTGCGTATATAGAAGCTGTGATTTCAAACATCCACGTTTGGTTTGCCCAAGCGACCATCCATATCACACAACAGTGCATAGGAAAAGTCATTATCTCCGTGTTCTGCCGTGGTTTACTTCTAATTAGGTGGCATCTGACAAGTCTTGCTAGTGAACGTTTGGTTTAAATCATTCAAGTGTAACTTCGTTTACAGTTGCTTTTTATTTTGCATATCAGTGATTATTGACATGTACGGCTGTCGATTCGAACAACCTCATAATATGAAAACGAAGTTTTCGTTCAACGTTATAAGCAGTATACTAGACGACACAACTAAAACATTGTGTAAGGGATGGAACTGTACGCCTGTACAAAATGGAGTTGCTGTCTGATCTAACAGGGAGAAAGTCACATTCGCCTTCGTGACTGGAGAGCACTGAGGTGAAAACTCCATTGTATGTTGGTGTGGTACCGAACCAATAGGATAGCTGGCGTCAAGCCGGAAACATTTGTCACAAATATGTGCATGACAGTTGGTGTTATGAAAGTGAGACTGACAGCTGAAACGTCGTACACGAAACAGTGTAGCAGCGTACACTTGTAAGTGTGTGCACGTAGGGCGCAAGAGTAGGTAAAAGAGCAATCCATCGAACAGCTACATACTATATATCAACTGCGCTCCAGACTTAATACCATAACTTTAGAAGCAGTATCGACAGTAATATGACTTCACCCAACAGTTCACTTGTACTAGCTTGACTGGAACAGTTCAATAATTGTTCATTCGACAAGAAAACAGAGTAATAATATGGTTATACAGAATTTCGGCCGACCCAGCAGATAAGTCATGTCAGTTCAAGTAAGAAAATGTGCCGATTGCTTCAATAAACGGAATATTCAGCATTAACACATTCAAATCTTCAGCAGACGGACATCCGTGGAAGTTATCAATTCAGATTTACAGATCAAATCATTTATCAAATATTGTAATTCACAAGAAGGTAGGCCTAGTAAGCAATAACAGACGAGCACGTGTATTCACAAAAATAACGTTAAACGCCGAAAATAAGCGTGAGTCAACTCTCTTTAGAATAAACACTGTTCACATGAAGAGACTGTAAACTTGCGGCTAATCACAACGATTAAATTCACAATGGATTGGGACACAGAAATAAAACGGTTTCTGACACATAGTTGGAGACAGATATCGAAATCATGTAGATAGAACATCACCCACAATTGATCGCAGCTGTCGCATTCCCATAGACTTTCCAGTCGGCCCATTTCGAAAAGAAGCACTAGACTCGAGTTTCGCTCTCATTAGAGCTCGTCAGTAGTGCATATCATCGCCACCGCCGGGACTAGAACCACGGACATTCAGTTCATGAGGCAACCGTGTTTACCACTGCGCCATTGACCTCACGTTAGGCACGACCGAATTATCATATGTGAACACTCAACCACTTTCGCTTGTGAGTAATGATCAGGTTGCCCGATCGCCTCGAGAGGAGACACAGTTACTGTCTGTTAACTCCAATCGATGACCCCTCGACTAGGACTTCTCTCCAAGTTGAAATCACGGAAATCATTGACTTGTTGAGCGGTATTTGATTAATGATTAGTAGTAGGGGATTTGGATTTTCATGTAGATAGAAAAGTCTATGGGAAAGTCTATGGGAATGCGACAGCTGCGATCAATTGTGGGTGATGTTCTATCTACATGAATATCCAAATCCCCTACTACTAATCATTAAGATATCGAAATGTTGGTGACAAAATGTCTAGTTAAAAAAATTAATCAAACACCAACACTGACGTATTGATTAATAAAAGGCCTGCACAAAACCAACTAACCAAGTCGGCAAAACCACTCAACCCAACAAAGGAGAAGAACGTGTGTCAATATAGGATTCCAAAGATATCATTCGCATAATCCAATAGAAACGAATCCTTGGAAATGGGCATGCTGGCAGAACAGTTAGGAAAACTTTTGCCTCGCAGAACACGTCGATTTTGACCGGTGGAGAAGACTCTTCATTATATAAACATGTAAGCTGGGAGCTGTTCGAAAACTGATCACTTTCCAACATTATGTGGAGTGTTCGAATAGCACGCACTCGTTGGAAACGCAAAACGGGCCTCTCTATCGATGAGGTTCATATGGTCATTGTAACTGAAGAACGGTGAGCAGACTGTTCTGCCTTTTCTATCCAAGAAAGAAGGGCATGAGTGAACAAGACAGAATAGTGGGTGTACGGTAGGAGGAGACTGGCAGAATGCAAACTGATGTTGGTCAGTGTAGCCATTCTAGAACCTTCGGTGCTTAAGTGAAAGTTTCTCGAGGATTTTAGTGCCCCCGAGATGATTGCAGTCCGTCGAACATTACACAGAGAACTTGCTAGAAATCCAAATCGCTTGTGAAAAGTTAGAAGACTTGCAACTAGTCTGGTCCACACAAAAGAAATTACGGTGACAAACAGCATCATGGAGCATAGAAAATTTTACTTTACGAACTCACGATATGACTACTATCTTAATACAATCAACACTAGAGCTAGGTTATCACGGTCTTGTTACCAATTTCAGTTGATTGTTATAGAGGAATGTGACCGGCAACCTACTTACTGACAAGGCTGTCAACCACTATTTGAAACGGTCTGCTGTCCGCTGCTCCGGACACACTACACAATACAGAAATCCGAAGACAAGTAGGCGTTTCTTTAGCCTTGTGATCTGTAAATATACACAGGAATATCACACTGCATACGCTAAGTTTGCGTTCAGGATGAGCATGTGGAAAAAATCATCCAGAGTCTTTCACATCGCATGTCATTATGGCAACTCATGAAGTTTTTTGTCAGTAAGATGTGTACGGTTGTATTGTAGGAATCTATTCATGCGATGTTTCATCACAATATGCATGTCTGACGAGTCTCACGAAAAGAATTTTGCACTAAATGTTTTGTAACAGGAAATATTTGATTGCTAACCCTTTCGACAGATCAGCCTATTGCTTTAATTTCTTCAGTCACCATTTACCCATTTATTCTTGTGCTTACCATCAGCTACGAATATGTCTTGTGGAATTTCAGCGCTGGAAAACTTACCTCTCTGTGTCTGTAAGTGACTAACAGCTGTATCTTAGAACATCAAAATAATCGAACGGATCGAATGCATTTTGTTCAACATTTTCGTCTTAGAAAGCAGTGGACTCATTCATAACAACTGATATGTGCAATAAGGTTATACTGAAGCATAGTCAATTGTGACTATCTTCTCAAACCACATGATTCCACTATCTCATATCAAGTAATACCCACTAGTAAGTATAATGAGGTTTTAACAGTGGGTATCATAATCAAACAGCACAACACTGGCAAGTTAATTTATTGTTTCTTGCATTACGCATACTGTTACAGTGCCACTTTAATCACAACTAACTATTTTAGTGCGTTATGTCTCAGTTCAGTCAGATGAAGAGTAACTGGTCCAAATGCTATTCTTCTACAAACAAAACGGCCGTATGTAAACCACTTTTCAAAACTTTTGCTAAAAAACTATTTAGAAATCTGTTTGAATACTCTGTAAGTAAATACAATACACTCATACATATACGTGTAAGGATAAATACACAAAGGCATTGCTGTATCCCGTAATTCCTGCGACAGTTATTAGTGAAGCTTGTGTATCGTAGCGATAAGGCTATGCAATTGTCGTATTGTATATACACAAGAGATTTATGGTTAAGCGGCGGTACTGTATTGTAGCATGGAAGAAAACCTTAGAGCAGAAAATGTAGGCAACAGCGAGCGGACATGACGGTACTGATTGTAATATGTTCACACGCAAGTGTAAGCAGACTAACGACCATGTGTCCATTGGGAGTACCATATGACAGATTCAATCAGACAAGCGATATGTTGGGGATTGATTGGCGTGCCATGAAGGGTGAGCCAAATGAGCGGACCCACCGCCCAGACACGTACACGTTGTCTGCATGCGCATACTTAACTGAACACAATAGTTATAAACCAATTTCTGGATGACTGCCCGCAAAGGAGGTCCTTACCATTGCAACATTTACTCGGAGTTATCAGCGGGTTTCAGAGCACAGTACATCAGTTCCATTCATGTTTGAACAATAACCCAATGGACCGTCATTTCAACTAATCACCACTGAAATATTACATTATTTTATAAGTTTATGTTGGCAATTCAAATCAGAAAACGTTGGGTAGGTTTCTACATTATTGTGGCAAAATTCCTGGCGAAAAAATACTAAACGAGATACAAGAAATTCCTAGGAGAATCGTCAGTTGCTTCACGAATGGTTTAGTGTACATATATAAATAATGTGGTCATAAATTGCAGGCATGCAAACGAGCACGCTCCAAAACCTATTTCAACAACGTATTTTTCTATACACTGTCCTGTACAGCCGAAATGACCACAGTGACTTTAGATATCCAAATTCTACCTTGCGTTTCCAAAGCATGTTTTCGTGCTAGTATTTACTGGTCAACGTAGGCGTCTGCAGTACCGGTTTAAGAATACAATGTCACGACGTTAAATAAAAACGTTGTAAGCTAACTTGTTCTCCATAATTTTGTCAATGTCAAGTCTATAAAAGACGTACCATACTCAAATATTTCTCCTGAGATTTCCGCGTGGACAGAAACGTTTGTATTTATCTGCAGAATATATATTGTATTGTAATGGATCCTCCCCTTCTGTGTCATTCCTATTGTTCCACACCGCAGAAAACACCTATTATTAACGTTCAAATACGAGGCTTCGTTTTTTGAAGCAACTCGGTTTCTTTCAGTTGTTTATTTACATCAACGTGTCTTCCTTGAATTGACTGTACTGTTACTGTGACCGACATAAAATTGACATAAAACTAGTGATAACAGAAATTTTGAAGAATGAGCACAACCGTTTCTAATATGGAACTGATGGCTAAAGCTATTTATATTGACAGAAAAAAACTAAACGGTGATGCGTTGTATTCAAAAAGTAACACCTCGATCGTTTTCTATGTTTACAATATGAACAAAGTGAATGCAAAATGGAAACAGAGACGACAACCATCCATGTATACAAAGTAGTCGTTTATAGCTTTTGGTGAGGACGGAACAAAGCAGCGGGTATCCAGACGCGTGTCTGTTTGAAAAAAAACCACACTGCTGTCATTGATAAATTTATTTACTTAAAGTGCACTCGACAGCCGTGCTTAACAATTAAGTTGGATGTTATTTGTCCAAGTGAATGCACGCGAGATCTTGGAAAGTCCAAATAAGAGCAGCAATTACTTGTGTTGATTATTTGGCCAATGGCTGTTATTACTGTGATGGAGAAACTCACGCTGTGAACACAACTCACTTTCGACACCCGTTTCCACGATTAGAATGATTTATCAGCCAGGCCTTTTCTGAAAAGAAGTTCGCGATGCCAGTTTTTTTGTCCTTTCAATTCGACTGTAGTATGTATCATCGTCACGGTCTAGATTAGAACTTTGCCAAGCTTCACTAAAAAAAGCCATGTTGACCACTTTATTATTGCACTCAGCACATACAGGACCACTCTATTATACACAAAAGCTCGACTATACTAGATTATGCGTAAGTCTCGGACTGCCAACTCGACGTAAGAATAGACATAGTAATTCTCCTGTTAACTCCAATAGATGACCCTATAAGTGGGAATTCTCTTTATATTGAAATCCTGTAGATCTTTTGATTTCTGAAGCGCATACCCTCACTGGTAACTATAAGAGGATTATGATCGATTTAAATTTAACGTCATTCACAATGATCACAATTGTTACAATCCCATAGGCCTCTCAGTCAGCCCACTTTGTGCGTTTGCTGATGACCGCTTCAACTAATCCCGGAATTGGCTCGAACAAACGGGCTACCAACCAGAAGAGTCGAATAGGTGAACCTTGTTCATAGGCGGGAAGCATATTGGTCTGACAGTGGATCGATGAACTGTTTGACGCATCACTTCAAACTGGTTAACCGATAGACCAGTTTTTGATCAAAAGTATGGTGCGTTTCCCAGACACGCATGGCCAAACCCTAGTGCAACTTTTACATCACTTTTATCAATAAGCAACGTGAGCGTTGTTGCATACACTATACTAACGTGCTTTTCCATTTTGCCAGCTAATCAATATAGTTTATTTTAGTGGGAAGCAACAGGGTGCAGTTTTTATCAGTCCTTCTTCCACTTCATGATCATTGTAACGAAGGAAAGCTGCGATTATTATACTACATGTTATGCCAATCGGATTAAAGCTATTGTGTTCACAACAAGGTATCTCGCAAGCTTCCCAATTCCCATCAGTCTAAGCATGTGTACGGAAGCTCTTTTCCTTAAAGTATGTCATTTGCGTAGCATTCCTAGCACATCACCTATGGTTATGTTGATGTTTGTTCTCAACATGGTCTTCAATGTTATAACACCAGTGAAAACTGATACATCAACAGCATTCGCAATCCTGTTACCGACTTTGACCTCCCGACTGTCCAGAACACTCTTGCTTGACGGCTATTGATTTAATCGTCAGTTCTGATTGGTGTAACTTTTTGCCTCTAAACTCCTGGTTAACCAATCTAGTTCATATAATCTCACTGGTTTACAAACATATATGCATAGAAAAAATCCAGGCCAGTTTGGTCCTCTGACCGGTCAGGTGGAAAAAGTATATCCCCGAGACTAGTTGGTCGCACAAACAGCGTTCTGTTGATCCACATGTTAATATATCTATTCGAATGGGAAGTAATAATACAGTGTCTTGATTAGTCGCTGATGCCGTTATCCTCTTGGATCATAACGGTACCGTTTACAGTAATATAAGCCAGTTACCAATACCGATAACGCGAACATGAGAAACATAATTACAAATACATTTATCAATGAACGTCAACTGGAATACCGAGTTGTTCTCCAAATAACACACTCCGAGTAACGACATAACAGCGTCGGTGGTAATGACGAACACAGTAACCTGATGAAACAGGTGGGGATCACTTCACTTCTGATGTTCTAGTGCCATCCGTTTGGACGTCCGTGTACCTCACAAGTCTGAGAATTAACGACTGTGGTGTAGAACATGCCGTTGTAACGGAGGGTGAAACTACGCTGATGTATGTTCCAGTATTGATCAGAGAATCAGCGCCAGCAATTCAAAGCTAACCCTGACAAAATGTCCACCCTGTGGTTTAAATAATATTCGCTGGTCCCAAACTTGTATGCCAACATGATGCTATGCATTTACACGGCTGGACACATCTAGCTTCCTCTACACTAAACCTGCAAGAATATCAACGCTACAACCTGATTTCGGTTCTACTGTCTGCGCGTTGTCTTTTTACATTTGGAAACCAATGAGATAATTTATATCTCAGCCAGAACACTCCGAATTATAGCATCACCAACATGAACGGATTTCACGCCGTAACACATACGTTACTCTGTTTGAAAGGGATGATTGAGAGTAAATATAAATGTGCCACTGTTTCGTGTGGTCCGTGAGTTCCGCTAATTCTCACCGTTTAATCTTTGGGCTGTCACCAGAATAAGTTGCAAATCCTAGGAAATTATGCGAGTTCGAATCGCAAATACGAAGCCGTTGTCTATCGGTGTGCTTCCTCTAAAGTGGCACAAACAGTGAAGGTGAGTTGAGAACTTTCCGCTCTGTAATGATATTTATTATAGTGAACGTGACTATATCTTTGCTTGAGAATCCATCTCATTTCCAAATGACAAATTTGGATACGACACATTGACCACGATCACCAACAATTCAGAATAATTCATAATATTTTCCACCACAATTTTTGATGAGTATCAAACAAGTGGTGGTCGTTAGTGGCTTATACTATAGCGTCATATGATTGAAACTGAGATTCAACCCCAATGTTCTATGCCCTGAGGTTATTCCCTCAAATCCTAGGACAGCGAAGCCGAATCGTGCTGAACATTGACCAGTCAGAATCAGCAGTAATAATGTGTAGTAATGAGTGGATGGTATAAGTATACCAGAGTAAACATGGACCTTAGTATGGAACAAGTTCGTCAGTTTGAAATCTGCGTCACACAGACATGCAATGTTTTAACAACACGCAAACAAGTTCGCCTCCGGTTATTTATTATCAGATGACATATTCAACTGCAGCGAAACTCTCTCTTTTAGAAAATGTGACAGAAAGATTGAGTAACCAGTTCAGATAAGGCCATTCAGTTTATGAAATTAAATAGATGCAACGTTTCCACAGATCTACGTCACGAGTACTACTACAATCCAACTGCTATTTCATTATTCATGTTGTGTACGGTGGGTCACTGCGATCACAAAGCTTGAGTAGAACGTTTTTGGATACAATGCGGGAGATTATTTGTTCATATAAACAGATTTCAATATCACTGCTTTCAATTCATTTCCAACGATTTTTCTAATAGTTATCCGAACTTAATCATGGTATGCGATCCGAACAGAAACGAATCGGATGCTAGTGGTTAGAAAAACAACAAACCGGATATTTTCAAATTAGTTGGTATAGAGAAGAGCATGTGATTCTAACCCACTCTGAAGACAACGACGAAAAGCAACGCCTAAACAGATTAGGTAAGCAAAACCTCTAAGTCCTCACGTATATATAACTTCCGGGATACGGAACCACTCGATCCAAACAGTGAGTACTGCTACGATTACAAATAACATGGACCACTTATAAATAAACAAATAAACTTTTGCTCGGTAAACCATGCACTATGCCGTATATAAAGCATTGTACATCTGAATGGAGTGGCATAAAGCTAAGATCGACGTCTTTTACAGCAGGCTGCCGGAAAGCATACATGCAAACATGCGTGTAGAAAGCATCGATGGTTGCCAGGGTCGTTATAAAAACGGTATTTTCTTAGGTCGTTATAACGAAATTGAGGTAGGCGTTGACTAGTGGATAAGCGAATGATCTTATGTACAGCGGTCAGCAGGTGAAGCATGAACGAAGAGACAGGTCGCTTACAATCTACTAATCAAACCTGATTTGACAGTTAGACAAAGCAGTCTCAGCAACTGATTTTTTTGCAAGTTATTGGCGTTGTCGACCTTACGTAACTTATGGATTTTTCATCAAGACCGCTTCCTTCTGTCATTCAAGCAACTAATCTGCAAATAATGCTTTGATATTTTGAGGCTGTTGTCATCCCACTACAGCAACTGCTCTCTTTGTCAGTAAAAAGGAGTAGTAACCAGTCTAAACTTGTAGTTGCAAATGAATGCTTCGTTTGTGTTTTGTGTTTGCGTGTATGGTCTTGTAGTTTTTCTCATCAGACTTGTTCGGTCCATTAAATAGCAACCTTAATGACACAAGAACAGTGCTAAGTGGCATCTTCACTGCCCGCAAAAGAATACGTTTGGTGAAACTAAGCCAGTGGAAACGTCTGCATAAAGGTATTTTACTATACCGACGTTGCCTTTCCGAATGACGCTGAACATGTTTCTGAATGTCTGAACTTGATTCAAGATATGGACGAAAGCCACTTAGAGAATTCCATGCAGGATTGCCTTGTGTTTTATGTTTGCATTTTACTCTGCTGGCCTAAATGTGGTCAGGGGTACTTGACAGTGGGTAGGCGATTCGGACCAAACGTGAAATTGACAAGTCTTCCACGTTCCACCTGTTCTACACAATACTTCTCTCATTCAGAATAAGTGCTGCGTTTTTTCTTACTATCTAATTTTCTTTACAGCTTATCTGCATGACTTTCACCACAAACTGTTTGTCCACTCAGTCAGTATTTTGCTCAACTCAGCAAAGTTAATCTAGCCTGTCGGATGAAAAACTTGGCGACTGATTCGAATATGGAAAGTGAACATATTAACCACGATTTTAAAGATGAGGAAAAATACACGCCTGTGGGGCTGAATGGGTAACGATTCGGTTGTCCAATGGACATCCTCATGATGTGAATTTATGTAATTTGGCCCAGATCATCCATGCCATTGGTGGATAAGACTTGGTCTGTCCGAATAATATCATTGAAAAATTGGTAGATAGGATCACCCACTAAAACTGTCCTACTTGTAATCGTATAAGGTGCGGTTCTGTCGATCATCCAAAGGATCTCTGTACAGAAGTTCAGTTCGTCCGACTGTAAAATGTCTGCGATTTTTAAAGCGATATCGACGTGAGTTCATTATTTTCTTTCTACCCAGCCGTAAGTGAGATATCGTGTATGAACAGTAGTCAGGCGGAAAGGTGATAGACATGGTGGGTTTGTATGAAGCCAGATTATTCGAACAGCGGTGGTATCCAGAAACTTCCACTTGTGTAATTTAGATCGAGAAGCGAATGTATATTACGTGAACTGAACCCTAGTTTAGTAAGCTAGAAAAGTAGCACGGGTGTAATGTGTACTTTAAGTTGTATGGTCATTGATCATTCGGTTAGCAGCGGTGTTAACAGCCATTCTTTCTGTTTTTTGCTGGCAGACTGAACGGAAAACAAAACATAAAACAGCGTATCTTATATATCCACAAAATATAATAACGTCAAACGTAGTGTGGGTAGGTAATACAGAACTCTGAAAGTAACATAACTTGTGTGATTCTGTATGAAAGTAAGGAGAAGTTCAAAACCGATTTTTGTTATTTTGAACCCGTTGATTACTTTGGGTTTACGTTTCAGAAGCTCGTGTTTAGGGTATACTGCAAATTCTCGTTGAAAAAAGTTGTCAAACAGTCAAACAGGACGTACTTCTATCTAGAAAAACTGTCGTCAATTCGTACGAAAGTGAGCCGAGTTTATTAGACAATCTATTCAAGTCTGCAAACTCAGTCGGGAACAAAACCGTCACGGTACATCACATTTCCTAATTTATACCGGTTTCAGCAGTTCACCGATGTAAGGTATAAAAGTCTCCATTTAAAAATGATTTCGATATCTTTCAACGTTACACTGCGGTCAGTTTTTAAATAGCCAGACTTCACATGCCATGAAATCTTTCTTGAAATTGCTTCTGCACGCTAGAAATGATTTATTTGCTAAGAACGAGAGAAACACTGTTAAACATTCTTCTGGAAATACATTCCGCAGCCTGGGATATTGGCCATCTGAGATTAGTCACCTGACTTTCAAACACCATTTCTGTGTGATATGCCCTGTTAATGCGAATAGAGAATAAATCATTCTTGGTCGTTTCACAACTGTAAATTAAAATTATTTATACGGTCTGTAAAGTTTGCGGACAAATAAAAATTTTGAAATATGTTTTTGGTCTGATAAACTTAGTTAAGGTGAAACGTTCTCGTTCGAAAGCGAAAATTTTCCCTTCTCAGTTAAAAAGCCGTGATAAAACCATACTACAAATAAACTGCTACATTACGTTAAGTCTAATTAAGGAAATCTAAATCGATTCCCTTCAACAAACTTAGAAATTGGCAAACAAAGTTTATCGCTGAAAAAAAACAGGTGTAACTTTGTGAACTTATCGACGTAGATTCCGCAAGATATAGGTTACTAGATATCGCAAGAAAACAGCATTATCTTTAAAGATCTGTTAAACTCATGATCATTTAAAATTTGCCCAATGATGTCGTCTATCTCGTCAGTCATTCTTCTCATTCTGTACTGTTTAATCCATTTCAGGCAACATTGTGCCGCCTTTCTCCGGTTAACATGCATTACGCACTGTTCGCTGATGTTGAGCAATAGATAACATTCGATTATCTGCTGACACCGCAAACAGTATGTCACACAGAATAGCTTCATGAAATACAAACTGAAACTTTGTCTTTTTCCACAACATCCTGAATTCTGTTATCTACCATACTCTAGGTTTATTGAGCGATGAAATTCATTTACTTTCATCAGACTTTAAAAATGAAAACTCGACCCAACTGACACATGCTAAGTTGTGCATAATAATAACGGAAAACAACCCTCACTTCCCGCTCCGATGAAAAACCAACCACCCAAGGTAATTGGAACAAAAATGCCAACATCTAACTGCTCGATCAAATGGTCGAAGAGTGACAATAACCTACGCAAGTGAAGCCGAGCTGGCAAATGATCACTGACTCAACGATGCCCGAAGATTGGGAACATTACCTCCCACTGGTAAGACGTATACTCCGTTATGTACGATGAACTTAGATTTCGAATTTCATTCCCTAGTATTAGGTGATTCCAAACCTTTGAAGAGAGAGAATTCGGTTATCAAGACCACCTTTTCGTTGAGCCAATCTACTTCAGTTACCTGCCGACTTTGATGCTATTCATTAGTATGAGAAACTGAAGGTTGCTATCGATGGAACAGTCACAGGGAACCTATTTAAATGACCCATGAACTGTTAACCATATTTTAAAAACAGTTCAGTCCCCCTGATTATTATCGAATATAGAAAAGATGACGCAAAACCGGCACAAGATTCACCCGGTTCATAATTCACCGCTGACAGCCGTCGTATTTGTAAGTGGCAGATTGAATACAGTTTCCCTGCGGAGTGCACTATGACCAGTATGAAGATAGTACAGCTCACAGGTACTTCATTAAAGTAGATGAAATACCACAGAAATCCCGAGGACTGAAGTCGAATAAAAAAAACCTAGGATCTTCAGAATTTCAGGAATATACTTCAAGTGATCATCTGGAAGTATGGGGTTGTTACATCTCATTCCTTCCTCAAAACGGTAAAACTAATTTGGTTTACATTTGAACAATCACAATTCGGTCAAGGCCATTCTGTTAACGAATACCAGAACTTAAGTTAAAGCCTTGCATTAAGCAATCATTGTCAAAACACCGGTGTGCGTTACGGTCAACGTAGAGTGATGCCTTGGACTATCAGGCGTGACCCTCGTGAGACAATCTGCACACCGTTCCCTTGAAACAGGATTGAAAAAGAAAGAGCAAAATACTAGTTGTCACGGTTGCCAAAACTGGGTTCAGTTGAGTTCAATCTACAGGGCTGACTGGAATTGCAAATTTGTCGGCAGAGAGATCCTCAGCTGAGATGTCAGATGGGGAATCAGTATGGGATAAGTTTCCAACAGAGACCCAGGAAAAATATACGTAATGCTTAGTAAATATGTTATAACGCATGTAGGAGAAAGACGAACAAACTGAACAACATCTGAAAATTTTATTCACTTCCCGTTGAGTGTAAAACCGTTTTGTCATATCAAGTTCCGTTCCACTGTGATATAGACAAAGTCAAAGTAACACAGTTGTTGCACTGCAACAGACAGATAAATGATATGGTGATATGCATTCAGAACGGGATGGTGACAGATTGTTGCTGGATATCCAATCAATGTGTTGCGACGGATTCTTCCCCAAGGCAAGATATCAGATATGCTTAAAGTGCAAAAGGAACACAATTAAATTTTAATCAAAATGTCCAACGATTTCATTTTTCCTGAAGCGGAAAATACGCTGAACATAGTAACATTTGCAGCAAATGCACACTAACAATGAGAGATGAAAGGGACATTTCAACGGTTTGAATTGTTTGCATTCCAACTCAGAAGATCACTCAACTTGCACCCCTTTCCATGTACCGTATGCTCACTTTTGCACCAAATCTGACACGCTCGATTGAATTCCAGCTTCCTACATATTGGAAAACAACCGAAATAACTGAATTATTATGGTTGAATTTCAGATCAGTTCACTTGACATACAATCAAAAAGTACTATCCCTTACCAAAATGTGACTCGTATTGTTATAGAGTGTGTTCGGATAGGTCAGAGATATAGTGAAAATCTGCAATTTTGAGACGAGATTGACCCTCAGACAAAGATAGAATCACGTTCAATACAAGGATTATCATTAAAAAGTGGGAAATTCCCAGGGCTTCTTTACTACGTGTGTCATCTTAGAGGAAACACACCTCACCTTACCTTAATAAGGAATTTAAAAGACATCATTCGCACACTTCAGTGTAAACGAATCCTTTGAAGTGGACGTGGTGAATGAACAGTTAGGAAAGAATTTCGCCTTGGAGAACGCTTGGATTTGTGATTAGTGGAGAAGACATAACGAGAAGTGTTCTACTGCCGCACAGTCGTTGGAAAGGAAAAACGGAGTCTGTCTACTGGTGAAGTGGATAGGGTCATTGTAGTCCAGGGACCGGAAGCGGACTGCTCTACCTTTGCTATCCAAGGAAGACAAGCATGAGTGAACAAGACAGGACAGTTGGCAGGCAGCAGACGCAAAGTGTCAAAATGTAAACTGAAGTTCGTCAGTGTAGTCATTCTGGAACCCCCGGTGTTTAAGTAGAAGCTTCTCAAAGCTTTCATTGCCACCAACATGATTGCAATCTGTCGATAATGAAATGTCTTTCTTTGGTAGTATTTTGATGTCAGCATTTCACGAACTGTCAGTCACTTGTTCCCAGTCTCTTGGCTCATTGTTTGGTCAAAGTTTCATTGTAGCCCAAATGACCAACTCGTTTTGCCTGCTTTACGTTGTCTCGTTTCTTACATGGAGGTGTGAGTGTAATAGAGAATGAACTGAAGAAGGTGATTCAAATGTAGAAAATGCGTGGGTGTTAACTGAACCTCCAGACTTATGGTTCAGTTTTATAATATCCTAAGAGGAATTGTTCTGAGGCGATTGGGATCACCTACTTTGTCCACCACCTCCAAAATTTTGTGACATACATGCAAAGTCTGAGTGCACACATCAGTATGATTTCATAATTCATTTCTGGTTGCACACTAAAACGATTTGACCGCCTTATAGCAGTTCGCTTGATATGATCGTTTTTCATCTAATGTGGTTTATTAAGATGAAGCATTTGAATATGTCAGCACGAGTGAAAAGCGTTTCCCATTAGCAGTTGACTTCAGTGCAACAGTTCAAATTACTGGTCGATTTGTCAGTTTGTGAAACTATCGGAATGAAGAAATAAGCTTGTCCACCGTAGAAATGGTTCTCGTTAGTCCGTTGAAGAGTTCAAGATGACAATCATTGCTTTACTTTTCGATCTAACTGTCGATGGGGGGTTTTACTATGAATATTAAGCACATGCTTAAATACTCTGTAGTTTCAATCAATCAACGGCGATCGTTTATTAAACTACGAAATTATAATTTATCTGCAACATTAGAATTAATACTGATTTCCATTTCGTTGAAGGAATGTATGATATTTTCCAGACCGAGTATGACAAAACGTTTCCGGACGTATCCATTAAAATTGGCTGAAAAAATGCAGAGAAAAGCTGCGGTTTCAAAGAATGCTGTAAAAAGTGAGTCGGTAATAAAAATGGCGACTTGCATTCTACAGTATTACAGATTACGGCGGCTCTGGTATGTTCAAACCACGTACGTACTGTTGGACATCAGCAATATTTTACGCCGTTCATAAAACATATATCACGATGGCGACAAAACATATGATGGTTCATGCGGCAGAACGAAAAGTCAAGTTGAATGAAGTCAATGTCAGCCCACGTATGCAATTTCCACATATTCGTGGCTGAATACTGCCAGCTAGTACGATCATTCTGCCGAGCATCGAACAAACATTTTCAGCAAGTACAATGAAAACATAAGTTTTCAATACATTTACTCTTTTGAATGCAACGGTCAATCTCTCAATATGTCTCCTGGCAGCCCCACTACATCTACAATAGTTTCTCCTAGATCTATTTCTATCTGACACACCGATACTTATGTAGGGCCGTGTTTTTTCTGTTTGTACTGACAACAAACGCTAAATCTTGCTCTAACCGGTAAACTTCGAAGTAGGACTATGTGCCTCAATTTCCTACTCGCATTAGTTATATCTTTGAAACAGGTGATATCGTTACGGATGCTGTAACTCGCACAATCGTTGTTACGTATCAGTCGTGCATCGATTCGGGGTGAGCGTTTAATATACAGTGTGAATATCAAGAAATACATGGTTTTCTGGTATGCAACCTCCAAGTTATCACTCAATATATCACGTTTGGTTTAAATGAGAAGGAGTTTAGACGATTTTATTGCCAAATGTAAGCATTTATTGCAGACGGACATAACTGCAACGACGACATCTATACAGCGGACATTAACAACTTTCCTGCGGTGCTATTCTTCAAGCCCTCCCCATGTATACTCCCAATGCATACTCGGAGTCCATAACATATCCGTATCTGCCAGTTTAATTTGTATACAAGCCACGCTTTCAAACTGAATAGAACCTGTTCTATGCAAGTAAAAATAATGTCCCGAAACTAATTAGAAGAAAACCACAGGCTAAAATCTCAAGAATTATTGGAATCAAACAAAAGCCTACAGTTTCTCGTACGGATACACCTGAGATTAACCACCGTCAACTAAATGCAAAGTTTGTTGATTCACTGACGATATTCTCACAGCTTTATAACAACTCAGGAAGACATCAAAAACAGAGAAACAGTAGCAGCTGACAAAGTGGGTTGAGGATTCCGGTAACTTAATGTACAAGTTCATGGTATGGTAAACTTTCCATAATTATTTGTCTACCGGAAGTGTATTTCAGCCATGTGAGATATTGGAGACCTCAATCGAGATATGTGTAAGCTAGTTAGTTTGAGATGATTCTGTCAACAGTTTTTGCCAAAACTTGATACGGACGTCCAAACAAGTTAATCAGAAAACCTTGTACATCTTCTGACTGCAGTTGTCACAAGGAACTTAATTCAATCGGCGGAACAGCTCACTCGCCGAGTGCTCATTTCAGCTGTAATTAAACAGTCTCCCTCGAAAAATAAATTGATCCGGTGTTTCAACTTTTGACAAGATAAACTTATCACTTCGTCAGGAAGTATTGTGAATGACATCCGTTCTCATGTCACATTCACAAAACTCTCAATAAATCCTCGTTGTCTCACCACGACTTAAATCTTCAGACCAAAGTTCATCATGCCCTATCTAAATTCTCATATAGGTGGACAGCTTCCTTTTGTTAGTCGATTGAAAGAATTCACGGACGAACTGGATAGGACGTCTTCCAGGAATGTCTATCGGTTTAACATAACATTCTGCACCAAAAGCTGCTGGTCGAAATCGACGGGTGACCTTTATACACGACCGCTGGCCTACCACCGCTGTTGAAATTAGACCATCCACACTATCATAAATATAGACGTCACCTACAAATTTAAAGAGAAACTTTCCATGACAAGCATTTCGGACCAACAGTCGTTAGTGGAATTAAAAATCATGGATATATAAATGTTCAACAACAGATACTGTCTCTTTGTCCATACCAAGGACTTCGATTCTTGTGTCAGTTGATGATACGGATGGTGCACATGAATATGCCGAAAACACCTGATACTACTGTCAAACTAAAACCTTGAAGATCACCCTAGATGCTGAGAGAAAAATAATCGGAATTTTCGAAATCAGTGTAATCGCCAACGGGCTGAGTATTTGCAGCATTCAGCGGTGTTCTATATAAGATTATGCCATCGGGTGGAGGGATGTTTCACCGCCTGAGCCTGAATCTCATACAATAAAGTAATGCGGTTTCTAAAATATTCTTCTCAAGAACAGTAGATAGTGTACGACTGCGCCACTCCCATTCATACCCCACTCCATAACTACTCCCAAATGCAGACAGAATCATCCCAAATTGTCCCAGCAATCACGATATAACGCCTTTCCAGAAAGAGACCTTGGTCTTGGAGTTACTCAAGTACCACTATTGAACAAGTTACAAAATCACCTCAAAAGTGACAGGGCAGACAACTAGTGACACTATGATCCGATTACACAACCATGTTATGTTTGCCGTCATCAAGATACTGCCACTTATGATTGTCTGTTTCACAACAATGCCGCACATCTTTCTCTAGGTTGATTAATCAGTTTCTATCTAATATTTATCAAAAGCAATGTGTTCATTTGTAGACTAATCTAACTATCTATGTTTTCTATTGAATTTAAATTATGTTTCCGGCTGAATAGACACGGATCTCTCAAGTATACAGCTCTGATGCAGACATTTTCCAACAATGAGATCGCAAGCCCACACAAGTCATTCTTACACTAATTATGCCTAACAGTCGAAGACCAAGTTAAACCCCAGGTTTTTTAAGAGGGATTGGCAACCATTGTTTAACCATCAAACAAGACGCCCTAAATGTGCACAACACTTAATCCACAATCCACTACGAATAGTCAGCAACCACATTTTACTTCGACCAACAATTTGAGTGATTTTCTATGCTACACGGCCTCATTTATGCCGCGGGGACACACATCACTTTCTTGATAGCATCTACCATCTAAATGTCCCAAAATTAATGGTTAGCTTGTTGTGATCGTAAAAGACGTTTGACCTGAGAATTTTTTTATTGCATGAGTTTTTTACAGGTTAAGTTAAAACATAGCAACATAAATGCGTACATTCATAGGCACGGCTGACGTGTATTTACACACATTAGGTAGTAGTAAGTTGTCATTCGCCC